>BQNB010017146.1:12919-68583 GCA_026074375.1 Tanacetum coccineum | reverse complement strand
CGCTTTTCTATAACTGTCATATTTGACAGCGGGTATGATTACCCATTGGGTTGGGTTTGACCCGATTTGACCCAATAACATTCCTATAAGCCATGTGGAATCATAAGCACTTCCTTGACCCTCTTAAATAAACAACATGATCCACCATACCAGGTCAATATGCATTGCCTTATTATTCATAATAAGTTTTGTTAATATCAAAATTATAAAGGTTTATATTATAGCCTAACGGTATTCATGAGAAACTATCTAGTATACCAGATATATTCTAATTCGTTAAGAAGTTTATCTAACATATTCACATGCAATAACTAGGAAATGTTTCAAATACCAGGCATGCATTACTGGATATGCGTTTAACTAAAGGGTTGTAGTTTTAACTTCTCAAAAGATTTACGCGAAATATATACGTATAATTGTAAAATTGTTAGTTTGTCTTTACAAAAACCAGCAGAACGTTAACAATTTAGAAGACTTGTTACAAGTAGACAATATCATCATCACATGATTAATATTCATTTCATATTGCAACCCACATGACATTCAATCAGTTTGCAACCCTATACATACGGAGTACTTGCCATTTATCAATCATTACCAATAATATACAAACCCCTATCACTGAGAACTCTTAATAACCTTGTATACCTTTTTTTATGTACTTACACATCAATTGCTATAAATAACAACATCAAGAAGTACATACTACATAACAAACATAACTAACTAACTGCATCAATCTCATATATCATGGTCATCAAACATATCATTGTCTTACTTTTTCTCATCTTCGAGTACTCATCGGCAAAGGTTACATACAATGTTGTCACTTTGGGAGCCAAAGCCGATGGTCGCTCAGACACAAAAAATGCATTCTTGAAAGCATGGAGTTTGGCTTGTGCCTCCACAAGCCCCGCCATCATCTCTGTGCCGTCTGGTAGGTACTTGATTGCTTCTGCGATCACATTCTCCGGCCAATCATGTAAAAGCAAAGCCATCACATTTAAAATATACGGTACCTTGGTGGCACCTTCTAGTTATAATGCTATTGGCCATGATGAAGTATGGATTAAGTTCTACAGGGTTAACCATGTTACAATATCCGGAGGAACCCTTGATGCCCAAGGTGGTCCACTATGGGCATGCAAATCCTCAAGAAAAACATGTCCACAAGGAGCTACGGTATGACCATATATGTTTTACACCAAATTTAGAGCATTTAACATTTTTGTCTACACTACTTGCGTAAATTTGCGATTTGTAGTCAAGTTGTTCACACCTATAGGCGTGTAAAAATGTTTACGTATATAAGCACAAATTATTTATAACTCGTGGCGTAAAAATATTCACACTTATAAGCGAACAAATTTGTTACATATACTTACACTTTTAAGTGTAGTGATAAATTGGTTGTCCCTAAATTTCTGGTGTTTCCTCATGCTTTTGTACGTATACTTAGTAAAATGAACTTGACACTTTTAGATCTAAACTAACTTGATATTTTTTATATAAAAAAATCTACTATCATAAAGAGTATGCAAATCATATAGTTGTAGCAAATGCATATTTTTCTTGGTAATATAGTTATGAAATTATTGTAGTGACATGTATTTATGGGTATGTATTGCAGACACTTGGCATCTATCATTCCCAAAACACAGTGATCAGTAATTTAAGGTCTTTAAACAGCCAAATGTTTCATATCTCGGTCTATGCATGCACCAACACGAAACTACAAGGAGTAAGCATCGTAGCATCTGGGCTAAGCCCGAACACAGATGGTATCCATTTATCATCCTCCACCGGCATCACCATCTTGAACTCTAAGATCTCGACAGGCGATGACTGCATCTCGATAGGCCCAGGCAATTCGAATGTCTGGATAGAGAAGGTCGTATGTGGGCCTGGTCATGGCATAAGGTACATTTTCAGACATAAATAAGTTTTGGCTCAACTTATATGCATATTCATGTATTCTGATCAGCTCATGTCATGTGCTCGCTAACTTAAATTCAACTAATCATTCCATTTGTAGTCGACATGGTTCACTGAATTTAAGGTAGTGGTCCATGAAAGAAAATTCTGTATCTACACTAAGAATTATAGTGCTGAAGTATTTAAAAAATCTAGAAAGAAGGCCTTTCTTATTTAGTTTTAGAAATGGGGTTCCAGTGATTGGAAAGTGCCAAAATGTGCTTTTTATCATCGAAACGATCATGTGAATATGGCTACAACAGCATCAGCGTGGAATGTTTCCTTACTATTGATTTTATTTAAAAGTTATCACAAACCAAAATAACGTTACATATAATTTGTGGATGCAGCATCGGGAGTTTAGGTTGGGAATTACAAGAAGCCGGTGTCCAAAACATAACGGTAAAAACCACAACATTTATTGGTACTCAAAATGGTCTTAGGATAAAGACATGGGCTCGACGAAGCAATGGGTTTGTGAGGAATATTGTTTTCAAAGATGCAACGATGGTGAAGGTGAAATACCCAATCATAATAGACGGAAAATATTGTCCCAATAATGGGAATTGCCCGAATGATCAAGTTTCAGGAGTAAAGATCAGCAATGTGGCATTTGAAAATGTACAAGGAACATCAGCCACACAAGTGGCTGTAAAGTTTGATTGTAGTAAAGGGAGCCCGTGTAGTGGAATAAGATTAAAAGATGTTAACCTGGTATACGTGGGTAAACCTGCGATTTCGTCTTGCTCTTATGCTGCTGGTACTGCTTCTGGAATACTTCTACCATCAAGCTGTTTGTAACTAATTAATTTTGGTATTTGTGTTAGTTTTATAAGAGTTTAGGACCCATTGTAGATGTAGTCTTCTATTTGTATATAGTATATCCACTCATTTTTCGGATTTCTTATTTAAAAAACGGACGAAAACGTAAGAAATCGGACGAAAACGTAAAGAAAGGGACGAAAACGTAAGAAATCGGACGAAAACGTAAACAAACGGACGAAAAAGTAAAAAAAAACCGACGAAAACGTAAAAAGACTGACGAAACGTATAAAACGTTCAAAAATGTATGAAAACACCATAATTTAATGGGTCAACCTGACCCAAACCGTTTGACCCGTGACCAGTTAGACCTATTTTTTAAACATGACCTGTTTGGCCCATGACCCATTTGACCCATGACCCATTTGACCCATGACCCAAACCGACCCAAGCCGACCCATTTTCCATCTCTAGATAGGGTTAGAATATTGGTACTCACATTTTATTTGGTCTTTTAAGACATATTTACGTTTTATTTTGTTAGGAAAAAAAGAAATGGAGAAGAGTAAATTGTGATTTTCTATTTTTCCATATAAATTTAGAAAATGAGAATTTTTTGTTTTTTGAAAAATATTGGAAAAAAGTGAAACTAAACAAGTTTTCAGTTTTTCCATTCTCAAATGAAAAATTTCCTAGAAAAATGAAATATTTTTCCCCAACTAAACACACCCTAAATCTCTCCATGTCAACTTTCAAGAAGCTAAGACCACATGCTTGTTTGAGGGCATCAAAGTAGGCTCCAACAGAGCTCACATCTTACACCTTCAATTTGCTCTTATCTCTTAAAAATGATGGGAATTTTTTTCGTATTTTGAGATGTTTCAGCTTAGCTTCTGGGTTGCAAACTTCTCTAAAAGTAAAGTTTTTGGAGTAGGCTTTTCTCACTTTGAAACCGTTAACTTCGGTGTTGAATTGCCAACCTTCAACCTTACCAAGTATTTATCTTGGTCTTCCCATAGGTGTTTTTTTAAAGAGTTTCCTCGGTAAATTTTGTTACGCTAAAAAACAATTAAGTACAAAGGATGAGGGTGAGTCCCACATCTCCGCCCGTTACATATGCAAACAACTTCCTTGGAGGAAGAAACACCACTTAACTAGACCTAGAAAAGAAAGAATAATACAAGAAAACTATTTCTTTTTACGAACCCTAACTTTAATATCCAAGTTATCACAAATAGATTGAAGCTTATCAGGAATTTCCTGACCTTCATACATATCATCATCGTATGAGGGGTCGACTCGTAGTCATCATTTCTCGATAAGGATTCCTTTTTCCCAAACCACTTTTTTTCTTTTCCCAAGGCAGACTATTAGTACCATAGCCATCCTTCCTAGCAAAAAAACTAGCCATTTCATTATCAACTGAAGCAACTTCATCCTCACTATCATAATCTTTCGAAGACTCAACCTTTTTCAAAGGTTTTCCCTCATCATCCATCAAAGTAACTTTCCCATCAATAATCAATTTTTCAATCTTATCAATTTTCTCAATAATAAGAGTAGTACTAGGACTACTAGAATTCACATTCCAAAACGAAGATCCACTAGAATTGGCCTCTTATGGGCCGGCCAAATTTAAAGCCCCCCATTGGTATCAAGGTCCACATCATTTTCAACCGAGGTAAGTACATCAAATGGGTTTGACTTACTAACCTCTTTAGTAGGCTCCATATTTTTCTTCTATTCTGCTAGTGTTGTAATCTCGTCGTAGGAACATTCTACAACGAAGTTTTACACTCCCTAGTGCCCAAGCACTCTAATCGTTGATAGTAATTGAATAATGGCACAGACTCGCGGGGGTTGTTATCGTTCACTCGGGGAATAGGTTGGGAAGGCTTGAGAGAATATTATTTTTGTATTTTTATATTTTATGAAAGCAGTAAATCATATTTTGAGAGGTGATTTGGTTTTAGCTATTTAAACTAAATAATAACTATGGTAATGGTGATAAAATAAGAATAAAAGTGACTGTGTTTATTTAATCGTGTATTACTCCCTAGATTGCTTCTCTTAGTGTTGTTGCCTTATCACTCTTGTGATGATCTATGTAACTATTTCATAAGTCATGAACGAATTACACGAACTCGCCGTCTACTTAGTATTCCGCTAGAGCAATGCACAAGTAAGGTAGTATGAAGACTATTACAAGGCCCTAAGGAGATACAAAGTGCATGGAAATAAAAAAAAAAAAAAAAATAAAATATTAAAAGTGGATCAACCATATTATGAGCAGAGGTAGTTATGATGACATGTTACCCGGATGGTATTCCATTCTACACAATCATGTTTTCTTAGACATATTAACAGCGATACAGACAAAAGCTAGTTTTCTTAGGCCTAACATGCATATCCATCACAAGAAGCAACACCCACTAAGGATTTACATTCTAGTTTCATGAACCATCATAATACACACAATAGGAGGTTTAGCCAAGCATGTTAAAGATAAAGCAAGAACATAGATAAATCAAACAACACATAGACATATTGAATGGTTAAGTAAACCTTACTTGATTAAAACATGAATTGGAGGAAGTACAATAGGGTTTTTTAGGACCCTAAAATCGTCATAATTAGGCTTTTAGAAACCAACAGGTTCGTACCATCTTTTTATTTCTAAAGTTTCAGCCCTCAAAACCCTAAATTCTGGTTTGTATATATAGCAAAATCGTGTTGTGATGGCTCTCGATTTAGGTCGTAGGACGCCGACTATGATAGAGAAATTTCTAGATACTGGGCTGTGGTCGTTTACTTTGACGCTGTCCTGAGATCATGTGAAGCGTCTTGGTCTTCGTTGTGACGTCGTCACGTTATATTGGTGACGCCGTCTCCAGCTGCTGAGAACATTATCTTGAGTGATGTCGGTGTAGGTCCGTAGTCTTGTCCGTTTCTTCTCTAAATAAGCCCAAGTCACGTGTAATTATTCCAAATGCCTTACAAATGAGAAATGTCTGAAAAAGAATGATTAAGTACCTATTTTGAGCATAAATGCATGATTTAGGGGGTTAAACGACCCTGAAAAAGTGTATAAAATAACACCTCATCAAATACCCTTACACTTTGAATTTGAGCTTATCTCAAACAAATGGGTATTCTATCCTAGACAATAACAATATGAGGGTCATTTTACCTACTCATTAAAAGTATTCTACAACACAACCTTCTAGACCTCGTAATTAAAAGCACGAAAAGTATATACTAGCACCTCACATAACTGTTTGGGGCTCTCTCTTTCACTCGGGTGCATAATAAATTATAACATATAGGGGAAACGGAAAATCAACACTCATTACTTGTCATAGCATATAAATTACCATATGCTTGGTAAATGATCAAACCTTTATCGCTTAGGCGCAAGTATTATTCATTACTATCTAAGAGGTCTTTTAAAGGGTTGTGGGTGTAGGTGTAAGATAATATATAATGGAAATGGAAACGGATGAGATACATTTAGGTGGCTTTGGGTGAATTTGGAGTGGAAGGGTTAGCTAATTGTTTACACGAATACACGCTGGTTTGGTTGCTAAGCTAACACTAGGATGAAGATATACAAACTCTACACAACTCTACATCAATCTCTTTCTTTTTCTTTTCTCATTTTTTATGAATAACATAATACACACATGTAGAGGTAGTTTACTAATGACGTACCCCTACATTAATAAAGCTTTTACATGCGCGAATTTAAAATCTAACTAATACGCCATAATGAGTGGATCAAAATAACATAGAGATCATTTGACAAACATATGGTGGTATTGACTTGACTTTTCTTCCCCATTATTCCGCGAAATAAATACTTCTATGAATCCCAATCGTACCAAAACTGTATTTACAAGGATAAAGACTTAGCAACCGTTAAACTCCAAATAATTAATCTTTGGTTTTATCACAAATAGTACTAAAAATGAGTACATACAAGGTAAGGCAAATGGCATTTGGGTGTAACGATTGGTTTAAAAGTGACAATGCTCTTCATTAATAATCTGGAATCCACCAAAAAATTATGAGAACCGTGAAAAAGGATAGGCTCGGAGGGTTGTACTAGGGATATCCTACACTAAAGGTGAGTGCATGGCAATGGTGTGGGATAGTTATATGATCGATGTGACCATCATAACAATTACAGGTTTAAAACATGGGTTAATCCTAATGCCTCTTATCAAGCAAATCCTAATACTTACTATGCAGTCTCGGGATATATCACAATAACAAGTTTTAGAATTTAATATGCTATCGGTACACTCATATGAATTTTACTAACACCAGACATTCCAAAAAAGGCGACAAGGCAATGCATACATGGCCGTAACGACGGAATAGACACGCACGCCTGCAGATAAACCTTAACTCGAACCGGGTAAAGATAAAATCATCTTGTGTTACCAACGATGGGTACCCTAATTCTTAAAGATTTAAGGGCGAACCTCATATTTTTGGGGTGGAATTCTGAGGGTTATTGTGCTAGTCATATAAATTCCTATCCATGAGACGCTATTAATACTTGGTTTTCGTCGGTATGTGTCATAAAAAATTTTAAATTTGGGTAAAAATTACCTTTTATGCTATGTTTCGATATATTACCCATCATTTTAAGGACAAAGCAAATGACAAATAAAAGAATAGTTTCTAAGGCTTATTTTCCCCCCACACTTAAGTTGAACATTGTCCCTAATGTTCTCTAGAAGTACTCGTAAGAACGAATAAAGGGAAAAGAAACTAGTACTCCCCTGGTTTGATTAATAATAGAGAAGAAACATGCGATAACTGGTTAAATCGTCCTCCAAGAATCATCCAATGAAAGTATCATAAGATCTTCCAAGCTTCTTCTCATCAAATATAACCTGTAATCAAAGACAAAGACAACTACACCAAGCATAAAATATGCGATAGACATGTATACAATGTGAATTTAGGGTTCAACTCGATAGATAGGATGAGAGAATTCTTAAATTCATTAGGTTTTTTAGGTTTATAACAGAAGAATACATATTTTAAATGTTGTGCAAGTTTTATTTTCAAAAATAATTAAAAACTTTGAGTTTTCTGGTCGTCAGGGTTGTTGTGACCTCGTCACAGGTGTTGTGGTGACGACGTCGCATGTAAACCGTGACACCGTCTCCACGTTATATGAAAACGAAATTTTTGTTTTTGATGAAATATTTCCTGCACTTGATTCCATAAGTTAATTCCTGTATAAATAGCTGCATAAAACCTGAGATTTAACAACTCAATCATATGACTCAAAACTAAAGCGAATTAATCTAAACAATTTATTTAACATGGTTGAACTTGGCTCAAAATCCAGATAAATTCCCCTACACTTATTATTTGCAAAATACCTTTGATTGAAATTAAGACGAGGTTAAAGACAAACAAAGCATGATTACAAGATAACTCAAACATAATAAAACAAACCATAAATAATTAAAACACATGACACTCCTAATTTTCGGGAAAAGTAAATTGGGTTGCCTCCCAAGAAGCGCTTTTCTTTATTAACGAGTCTTGTAGCTAGACTCGAAGTCACACGTCCTTACGTGACTTCTCCTTCATCATCTATTCCTCTTAAGTACTCGGGTCCAAGTTCTAGGCATTCTTTGTAAAATCCTTGTATCTTGCTCATTACATATTCTACTCCTCTTCTCTTGTCTTCTTTGTTCCTATGATAGATTGATTTGGTATACTCTTTTTCTAAGTCTGATAGTGAATCGTATTTTTCTATCTTATGGGGCATCTTATAGGTAACTTCATTGGTTCCGTTAATGAATCTTACAACACCTTCGGGTGGGTCGTGAGTCATGTTGGCTATCTCTACAAAAGGTCTCCCTAGTACTACTTGCGATAACCTAGGGTCTACGATTGAACTAATATCCTCGACAATCATGAAGTCTACAATATATGTGAAGTTTCCTATGAATACGTGCATTCCTTTAATCCTTCTTGTGAAATTACTAATTCCTTCATTTGCATCTTCCCCAGGGTTGAGTTTTCTCCTCATGATCCAATTATACATCATTCGGGTCATGATATTAAGGGGGAGTTAAGGTCAGTATAGGCTTTTTCCACATGCACATGCCCAATGTTGCATGGTATCTTGAGGTTCGATGGGCTTCCTTCTATAATGACAGGGCTTCGTAGAAATATTAAAGGGATTGGGCCACACATGAGGTATTTGTGGTAGGCGAGTTCACTCCTAGTCAGGAATATGTCAAAATACTCCACTTCTTGTACTCCTGGTTCGGGTTCCTCCTTGTGGGAATTGTCATCCTTTGGGATTATCTCAATAAACATCACATCACCATCTTCCTCTTTGGTGCAAACGAGTTCAGCGTTGGGCGATGGGGGAACCAATCTGAGCGATTCGAAGAGTGAATTGAATTTGAGGAGTTTTTCGGTGATGAATGAAATTGATGGATCAGGTGGTGTAGGAGAGTCGGGATGGTGTCTGTCTCTCTCTTCTTCCTCATTCTCTTCGGTTTTGTCGTGGGAATCACTTTGTTGCTTGGGATGGATTGTGATGGTGTTGATCGAACTGTGAATTTGTGTTGAGCATTGCGGGTCCATTATTGGGTAAGAACAAGCAGACGAAACTGGATGAGTCCCTAGTTTCGAGTTCTTAACCGTATCGCTAGGTAATATGCCTGCTATTTAATCGGTAATGGCCTTCAACACAGTGTCAATTTTGTTGGTCATCTCACCTTGTTGTCGTTTGAAATAGACTTCAAACTTGGACAATTTAGCGTCTTCAGATGCCATGAATTCGGAAACCAGTCTTTCTATATTTGATTGATGATTAAAATTTTGAGGACAATTGTTGAAGGAACGGTTCAGGATTAAACCGTTGGGTTGGAATTGGTTAGGTGGGTTTGAGAAATTGTTTTGGGAATTTTAGGGTTGTCTCCACCTAAGGTTTGGGTGACTTTTCCATGACGGATTGTAGCTGTCACCAAGATTGTTTTGCTCGGGCTTAAAGGTATACCATTTACCTACCGCTTCATCGGTACGCGAGGATGTGTATTTAACAATGGCTTGTTCGGGATCTTCCATGCAATACTGAGTGTCGTGAGGACCACTGCAGATCTCACATGAGGTAGTGATTTTGTTCACTTGAGTAGGTTGTTTCGAAGCAAGATGAGCTTCCATCAAGCATTGAACTTGATTTTCGAGCTCAATTAGACGGCGGTCGGATGTACTCGGGACATCTTGAGGCAAAGCGATTGCCTTAACCGGCTTAGCAAAATCCCTTGGGTCGTTTCAACTTTCGTTGTCATAGAGGGTGAGGTCCTTTAATAATTCCTAGGATTCTTCAGCGTTGAGGTCACGAAGCTTGCCACCGGCCGATTGGTCAATGGTTCGTCTTGTGACGGGATTGACATTGTCATAAAAAAATTGGACTTGGAGCCAAAGGTCTATGCCATGATGAGGGACTTTTGGGAGTAAGTCCTTGAAACGAGTCCATGCTTCGAATAAAGATTCTCCTTGATGTTGTTGGAACATCAGGATATCATTGCGAAGTTTTGCGGTCCTTCTCGGTGGAAATAATTGAGCAAGGAATCAGGTAGTAAGATCCTCTCATGTGGTGATGGATCCTGCTGGAAGGCGCTCAAGCCAATTGCTAGCTTGATCGCGAAGGGAAAATTGAAATTAACGCAGACGCGTTCTTTCCCTATTGTCACCGTCAATGTCAAGTGATAAACGTTAAACGCGTGTCGTAATAATATATAGTATATTCCGTCAGATATGACAATTACTTTAGGAAAAATAATAGTCTATCTTCCGAGTGTCGTTTCCACGGCGAGAGATGAATTGAAATTCATGAGAATGTTTCGTTTGGTGCTTGAATGACAAATATTTTGGTTTTAAACTATTTTTATACTAAAAATTAAACTAATATTAATTCTAAGATTAAAAACTAAAAGATTATACTAAAATTGATATAAATGACAAATATGCTTGCTAAGTGACGTGAAATGTTCCTTAAGTGTGGGCTTAGGTTTAACGAATTAAAATCCTTAGAAAACAAGTTGCAAGAAATTAAATGACAAGTAAAGTAAAATGCTTTTTAAAATAAATGACAAGTATTTAAATAGCATTAAAAGTAAATGACGGTATGTAAATTGACTATTAATTTTTTTAACCTTTTTAAAACCGCACTTAAATTCCAAACCACTAATCACTTAGCAAACACAAGTTAAACTACTCACTACGCAATGCAAATATCAAATAAGCAAACATTTTATAAAATAACAAATTAAATCTATACTAATTAAATGAAAAATGATAGAAAATGAAACCAAATTGAAGAGCCGCAAATAAATGATAACCGCCCGATCTTACAAACTTAATAAACAAATAAGTTTATCACTTTTAAGCTCTACTTTACTAATTAGCAAATAAAGGTGTCAACTTTATCTACTAATTACTTTCATAAAAAACTATAAAGATCAAAACTTTATCTATTTATCCACCTTATAAGACCCTTAAGCTCCGGCCTTAGATGTAGAAAGATAGAATAAGAAATAAGACATGAAAAGTTAGGACAAAATAAGCTAATAAGATGAAAACTTTTTTAGAAAAATAAGCTATTTTGAAAACTAATTTTTGTAAAAATAAAACTAGATTAAATCTAAAAAAATACTTTTAAAATAAAAACTAGAATAAGCTAAAAAGCTATCAAGGCTTTTTCGAAGAAATGATAAAGAATAAAAGCTTATAAATAAGCCACTTCTCAAATAAGCTACAAATACCCTTCGAAATAAGCCCTAGCTTAATAAGCTATAAGAAAAACTAGTAACGTTTAGAACTTTATGACTAAATAAGCTAAATAATAAGCTCTCGAAGATAAAGGTGCTCAAGACTTAATGAATAAGTCGAGTAGGAGACTCATGACACCCTTTTTAGCTTTCAAATCGAGCTTAATCAAACAATAAGCATTTTTGAAAAAGTAAAGACAAAAAAAGAAAAAAATGGGATAAGCAAAAACTATTTTAGAATTTATTCTAAAGACAATAAGCAAAAAAGATAAAAAAAACTTTAGATCTAAATCTGCCCGAAACTAAGATGTTCAATCAAGTGAACTTGGATCGGGTAAATTTAAAGATTTAGATCTAAGAAAAATAAGCTAGAATTAAAAAAATACAACAAATTTTATTCTAAAAAATAAGCTAAAAATATAAGATCTATAATTTTTTTTAGATCTAATCTACCCGAAACTAAGATGTTCAATCAAGTGAACTCGGATCGGGTATGATTAAGGATTAGATCTATATAAAGAAAAATAAGCTTGAATAAAAATAAGCAATCAAAAAATAAGGTAATAATAAGCTCACTCGAAAAGCTCTAAATAGAAAATAATATAAAATAAGCTAGTCTAAATAAGTTGTGGAAGTAGCTTATTAGAATATAAGCTTTAAAGATGAGATCCAAAAATAAGCTATAAGCATGAGCTTATTTGTCACAGGAATAAGCTAAAAGAAATAAAGAAAAAGGACATGAGAATAAGCATAAGATAATATGCTTAGAAATAAACACCACCTTTGAAATTTAAACTTCTTCATAAAGCTCAAGAGTTCAATAAGCCTAGATCTAATAAGCTTCAATAAGCTTTTACAATAAGCTCAAAATAAACTACATTATTCTACTCCTAAAACTAACACTACAACTACTATTTTGAAAAAAAACTTGTAAAAAAACTTCTTTTCACAGCTGCTGCGTGTTGTATTTATAGCCCAAAGTGGGTGGGGGCATTTTCGTCCATTTAGGTCTTCAGCCAATCATATTGCTAGATCAAGGGGTATTTTGGTCTTTTTTCCATTCACCAACCGCCCCATTATTGCCCATGATTGGCATGGATTCGCGCACTCTGACCTCGTACTGACATACGCCAGATGCCACGTGTCACGCTCTGATTGGCCAGCCGCCACCTGGAACAGTACCTCGTACTGACACCAGACATTTTCTGCCACCTCGTACTGCCACCTGACGTGAACAGTACCTCGTACCTCGTACCTGCCACACCTGCATACAATGATTAGTAGGCCACGTGTCACCACCTGAGTGGTGCCACGTGGCGTAGGTACTGTTCCGTCACCGTCCGGTCAGCCGCCACCGGACCACCGGTCAACGGTGGTCAACGGCGGTCAACGCCGCCGGACCACCGCCCAACGGCGGCGGTCAACGGTGGCGAACCACCGTTGACCACCGCCGGACCACCGGTCAACGGTGGTTGACCGCCAGTCAACCGGTGGGTCACGGCCGGGTCAGGTCGGGTATTGAGGTCGGGTAATGGGTCGGGTCTGGATCGGGTCGGTTCGGTTCATGGCCCGGGTCGGGTCAACACGTGGCACCCTATGAATGAACCTCACCCAAGGCCTTACCCGGAATCGAACCAGGGACCTTGAGATCACAGATTTAATACATATCTATGCAACCAACTGCGCTGGTGCATAGTTATGTATTTACTATACATAAAAATAATATTTAACCTCATATTTGGCCCAGTTCAGAATATTTAATAAAGAAAGGTTCAAAATGGCGAAAAAGGTTCAAAATAAAAAAGTTCAAATAGGAAAGGCCGGTACCGTTGGACTCGTAATTTCATGCTCTTTCCAATGGTGTGATCGAGGAATATTAACGACTTCGTTTTGACCTCGATAAACGTGAAAACGTCATCGAAAGTCACTCGAAAATTACCATTTTTGCTTTGTTTTCAACCCTTTGTACCTGTAAGACATGAAAACACAATACAAACATATTTGCAACATATTTATCCATATTTTAGTGTTTTAGTCTGTTTATTAGCATTTTTCGGGGTACAAATGATGTGTGTTTTAGCACACATCAAAATTTCCCCACACTAAGCCATTGCTGGTCCCACACACAATGTTAAATAAAACACGCCCGGAAATAAATAATTAAATCCCCTTTTAAATTATGACCCCTCACAATCAAACAAGAACAGAAAAGGCCTATTAAGAAGGTTCAAAAATCATTTATTTCGAAAGCGCCCCCGTTTTAACCACTTATTCAATAATAAATACTAAGATAAGAATTAAATAACATTATTTAAAAGGCTTTAAGAACGGGAGTTTGTCATCCTTGATTTTCACAATCCCCAAACTAAGCTTAAAACAAAATCACAGCCAAATATAAGATAAGATGCTAACACTACTCATAAATGCTAATTGTGTAAGTATAAACTTAACTTTTCGATCCTATTATTCCTAAATTCCTCTAAAGATTTTATTATTGGTGACAAATAAATTATGTCCTTATTAATATAAAGTAAACTCGGTTTAGACCACAATTAGTTTGAAATCCTTTCCTAAAGAGACGATATGGTGATAATAAGGTCCACATTAAGGTTCTAATTTCGCATGATTTAGGGGTTATCCTTTTTATTTCATCCGAACAACCAACTACGAGTCCAGAGAACGGAGGCTTTATTAGATAACCCGGGGTGTTGAAATTTGGCTTTATACTTATAATTATGCAAGCATATTAAACCTCGGTCCCTGTAGAAGGCTGCAACATTGGTTGTGAGCCACAAGATGCAGCAAACATATTTCGAGCCTCGGTAATTTGTTCCTCGACTTCTTAAAGGTTGCAAACATCGTGTAGCCTGCAGAGATGCAGCAAACTTTTATCAGTCTCGGATTATTATAACTATGTGTCTTATTTTGAAGGCTGCAACATCGGTTGTGAGCCGACAAGATGCAACAAACTTTTATCAGCCCACAGTTTTTATTATTATTCTTTTCTCCACCCTTTAAACGACTGTCACATCGGTATGCGAGCCGACCATGATCCAGAAGTCTTATTTCTGCTTCGGTTTATTACATAACTTATTATTATTAGCCAAATTTCAAGTCCTGCGGTCTTTTAACAACTGCCACATCGGTATGCGAGCCGACCATGGTCCAGGAGTCTATTTCCCCACAACACTGACAAAACATCGATGTGTACCTTACTTTCACCAGAAGGAATCTCTACGAAGAGATTTAAACTAAGAATCGCAAAAACCTAAAGCAACTTTATTTTATTCAACAATTATATAGCGTTTAGTAAGTTGGTGGGAGCAAAAAGCCACAATTAACCTCTATGAACTCTAAAGATATCCAACTAATCCATGCTTAGCATCAAACTTATATTTAACTCTATCATATTTCGTCCTTTACAAAATTTTAAAGTTGAGCAAACGCTTAGTCTAAAAAGCTAAGGAGAAGTGTAAAACTCGGTCAAGTCAAAAGCTACCTAATTCTACGGGCCTACTTATTTATATATTTTTAATATTTTCATCATTTTTTTCATCATTATATTTTATATATATATATATATCATAATAAAACAATTTTTTTTTAAATTTTGGTCAAAACGGGGTTGCGTGGGAACACAAATAGGCACAGGTATGATCACATTTCGATAGAAATCCCCCCCACACTTAGAATGGAACATTGGCCTCAATGTTCAAAAATGTCGGGTTTTACCCCCACACTTAGGAATGAAAAAGGCAAATGCAAAAAATTCCAAGTGTGAAAGGGGAAACAATATATATATATACATGATCAGGATTGAGGATTCCATAATAAGTAAAGAATCAAAGACCGGATGATTGGAGGATTGAAAACAAGCACGGGTCTTCATGATCTTAAGGAACCCTGCAAAAACGAAACCACATACCATAGAAAGAAACACCCCCCACACTTAGGCTATAAAATCACACACTATCTTATTAATCAAGAAAATAGAAAGAAGAAAAGACACGGGTTGCCTCCCGAGAAACGCTTGTTTTTGTGCGAGTCTCTAGCTTGACTCTCCCCGAATTCCTTTGTCCTTGGGGCAGAAACAGAAAAATAGAAAAATCACTATCATATTTTCATATACCACCAGCTTAAGAGAATAAAAATGAAAAGTGGAAATGCCGGGGTCAAAAATAGTATCCTCACTCCCGGAGGAGAGAAGAAAAGAAGAATCCACTGAATAAGTAAGATTAGGAAGAAATATTCGGATAATAAATGTGATGAGAAAATAATGGCGATCCTCAAAGGTTAACTTCACAAATGTCGGAGAAAAACTCTTCTCATAAATCCCAGGGTCGAAAACTTTGTCCTCGGTCATCAAATCATCATTATCAGGTTCATCCTTTAAGCTTCTTGGGTCATGATCTAAAAACACCTCGGGAGGGATATTAGGGCTAGTGTCATCAATAAGCAAACTCTCAAGATAGATTATATCTCCCTCTGAATCATGATAATCGTTTTCAATATCCGTAGAAATATCCATATCAAGAAAAGCATCGATTTCATCAATTACGCCTTCTGGGTCGAAACACTCATCCTCATTAGCATCGGAAAGAGGTGTGACTAACAAAGCCGGCTCATCAAGGTTAGAAACATAAGAGCCCTTACTCTCGATGTTCTCTAACACCTTATCAAAAAGAGGACTCACGTCATTAGAGATATATTCGTCGTTAAATTCGAAAAGAGGGTTGGAGAAAGACACGGATTTTTCCTCAAAAATGGGAGAGAAATCATCACTTGAAGGTAAAACGCTCTCACTATCACTCTCGGATGTATCCTCAGACTCTCTTGGGATTGGAATAAGGTCCTCAACACTGGACTTTATGAATTCGTCCGATTCCTTTTCAGGAATAGTGCTAAGTTCCTCATTCCCCATTATGAGAGAGTCCTCAGGTTTTTCAGTTGGTAAATCATGTGTGATTGCATTAACCGGAGAAATTTGAGATGTTTTATTCAAAGGAATAGTACTCTCCTTAGAAATAACTTTGAAATTCTGCAAACACGATGTAATACGAGTTTGACGTTTAGCTGCCGGCTCTGCGATATTCTTAACTTCCTGCTCTTCCTTATTGAGACGTTGAGAATTCAAATTAATCAAGAGAAGTTTAGAATTAAGAGCACTTTCAATTAGATCTTCAACATTATTATAAATACAATAAAGCTCTTTTTGTTGACAAATTTTAAGCAAATCTAGCATTGCATCTTCCATATTTTGCTTTTTCCCTTCACAAACTTTTGTTCCACACATTTCTTCAATAAGTTGACGAAAGACGGAATTTGGTGAAGGAACTTGTTTTTCCCGAGCTGCTTGCTTTTGGGCAAGTAATTCTTGCTCTCTTTGAGATGCAAGTAAAACCTCCTGCTTATGTAACTCTTGATTCATTCTTTTCGTAAAATCTTCCATCATTTTATAAAGCTCGTTATTTGTTTCAATACATTATTTACTTTCAACAAAAGGAGTGACTTCTGGAGTTTCCTGAGGCTGATGATTATCGAATTGCTGTGGGGGTTGAATGTGGTCAAATACGAAAGAATTGAAATTTTGGTTCATCGGGTGACACTGAAAAGTCGAATGAGGACCCCCACAGTTATCACAGCAAAGATATTGTTGAGAAAAACTCGGTGAATTTTGTAGATAATAATTATCACTAAAGTTTTGATTGTAGCACAGTTCCTGCTCCACGGTTCCTGCTCATAGACAAGCGGTACCCGTGGTGGACAATCAAACCCATAGTGAGAATCGTTCCCACATAACTCACACGAGTATGTCTCGTACTAGGGATATGGAGGTTGGTTAAAGAAGTTTAGTGTTTCATTATAAGAATAAGGATTTTGGTCATAGACAAACTCATTTCCGGATCCTACACTGCTACAGCCCGGACAGTTTCCACCATTAAACAGACCTTCACACCACGAGCAACCAAAATGGTTATACGAAGACATGTCGAAGAATTAAATGGAATAGAGAATAAAGAAGATAAGAAATAAATGAAGTAAGAGGATAAAGGAGAATATTTTTTTTGAAAATTTTTATAAAGATAAAAAATATTTTTGGTATTTTTAATATTTATAAAAGAAAAGGAAAAATAAAAATAAGAAGAAAAATATTTTTGGATTTTTATATTTTTTATAAGAACGAAAATAAACTTTCCGAAGAAAGGATCTTCAAGGCTCGAACACAAACAATCCCGTAAAAATCGCACCACATCTCCCCGGCAGCGGCGCCATTTTGATAAACGTCAAACGCGTTTCGTATTAATATATAGTATATCCCGTCATATATGACAATTACTTTAGGAAAAATAATAGTCTATCTTCCGAGTGTCGTTTCCACGGCGAGAGATGAATTGAAATTCATGAGAATGTTTCGTTTGGTGCTTGAATGACAAATATTTTGGTTTTGGTTTTAAATTTTTTTTATACCAAAAATTAAACTAATATTAATTGTAAGATTAAAAACTAAAAGATTATACTAAAATTGATATAAATGACAAATATGCTTGCTAAGTGACGTGAAATGTTCCTTAAGTGCGGGCTTAGGTTTAACGAATTAAAATCCTTAGAAAACAAGTTGCAAGAAATTAAATGACAAGTAAAGTAAAATGCTTTTTAAAATAAATGACAAGTATTTAAATTGCATTAAAAGTAAATGATGGTATGTAAATTGACTATTAATTTTTTTAACCTTTTTAAAACCGCACTTAAATTCCAAATCACTAATCACTTAGCAAACACAAGTTAAACTACTCACTACGCATGACAAATATCAAATAAGCAAACATTTTATAAAATAACAAATTAAATCTACACTAATTAATTGAAAAAGGATAGAAAATGAAACCAAATTGAAGAGCCGCAAATAAACGATAACCACCCGATCTTACAAACTTAATAAACAAATAAGTTTATCACTTTTAAGCTCTACTTCACTAATTAGCAAATAAAGGTGTCAACTTTATCTACTAATTACTTTCATAAAAACTATAAAGATAAAAACTTTATCTATTTATCAACCTTATAAGACCCTTAAGCTCCGGCCTTAGATGAAGAAGGATGGAATAAGAAATAAGACATGAAAAGTTAAGACAAAATAAGCTAATAAGATGAAAACTTTTTAGATCTAAATCTACCCGAAACTAAGATGTTCAATCAAGTGAACTTGGATCGGGTATATTTAAAGATTTAGTTCTAAGTAAAATAAGCTAGAATTAAAAAGCAACAAACTTAATGCTAGAAAATAAGCTAAAAATAATAGATCTACTATTTTTAGATCTAATCCACCCAAAACTGAGATGTCCAATCAAGTGAACATGGATCGGGTATGATTAAGGAATAGATCTAATAAAATAAGCCAAAAAGTAAACAACTTTAAACTAAATAAAATGAAAATAAGCTATTTGAAAATTTTAAGCTAAGATTAAGCTTATCAAAATCTAGGAAACACAAATCTTAATAAATAAGTCGAGGATTAAGCACTCACAATTTCCTTTATGATCTTGATATAAGCTTAATCAAATAATAAGCACTTTTGGAAAAAGAAAAGAAAAGAAAAGAGAAAAAGAGATGAAATAAACAAAAGCTTATTTAGAGATATAAGCTTAGATTCAATCATATAGCTAAAAGATTACTTATTTGAAATAGAAAATAAGCTATAAAAATAATAAGCTAAAAAGAGCTTGTTGAATAAGCTAAAGAAAAGAAAGAGAGAAAAATAAGCAAAGACAATAAGCTATTAACCAACCTCAAACATCTTCATTAATAAGCTCAAAATGATTATTACAAAAAAGCTAATAAGCTTTAAAAAGCTTTTACAAAAAGCTAAAATCTATACTATACTACTCCTAAAACCTACACTCTTTGAAAATAAACTAAAATCTAACACTCTCTAAATGAGCTGCTGTGTGTGTATTTATAACCCAAAGTGGGCAGGGGTAATTTTGTCTTTTCAGTGCTTCGTCCAATCAAATCTCCAGATCTGGGGGGTATTTTGGTCTTTTGCCATTGATGCGTGCCAATGATTGGCATAAAACGCGTTCCTCGTACGCACAGCTAATCATTAGTTGTTATAATCCAGATCCTCCAATAGCAAGATGACACGTCACCATTCTAGAAGATCCCAATGATTGGCTCGGATCCCTAGCTGCTACAGTACCTCGTACCTCGGATCTGTACCTGCCACCTGTCCAGACCTACAATTATAATGAATATTTTGCCACGTGTCACCACCTGAATGGTGCCACGTGGCGTTGGCACTGTTCCGTCATCGTCATTGAAGCCACCGCCGGACCACCGGTGGTTGACCGCCAGTCATCAGGCGGGTCTTGGGCTGGGTCTGGTCGGGTTGTGGGTCGGGTCTGGTCGGGGCGTGGGTCGGGTCACGTCAGCAGGTGGGACCCACTCGCTGACGTGCCATCCGACGTGGCAAGCCACGTGGCACTGACGTGCATATGAGGGGATAATACCCTCAGCAGATGGATCGAACTCACGACCTCCCGTTTAAATCCTTAAGGAACCAAATGAGACCACCTGCGCTAGGCAGTGGTCTCATAATATACATGCACTATTAAATACTTAACCCACTTTTGGCCCTCTTCATTATATTAGTATCAAAGGTTCAAACAAGGACGAAAAAGGGTCAAAATAAAAAGGTTCACATATGAAAGGCCGATACCGTTGGACTCGTAATTTCGTGCTCTTTCCAATGGTGTGATCGAGGAATATTAACGACTTCGTTAGAGCCTCAATAAACGTAAAAACGTCGTCGAAAGTCACCCGAAAATTACCGTTTTTGCTTTTCTTTCAATCCTTTGTACCTGTAAGACATAAAAACACAATACAAACATATTTGCAACATATTTATCCATATTTTAGTGTTTTAGTCTGTTTATTAGCATTTTTGGGGTATAAATGATGTGTGTTTTAGCACACATCACTAGGTAAAAACCTAAATTTTTTATCATGAGTGTAGTCATAACCCAGTAACACTTGTAAAGCACATGAGATAAATCTAGGGTATGAAACGTATTTCAACCTAGACCTATTTTAATAGCTTGGTTACGATATCACTGTAAATGATCTCCCCAATATCAACCTCAGTCCCGGTTATAAGACAGTAGGCTAAAAGCAGCTGGATGAAGTTCACTTGTTTAGTGGAGGAGTAGTTCCCGCCGAGAACCTGAATCACAAAAGTGAACAGAATTCTCCAAGCCACATGAATTGAGTTTTTTAGGAGTGGGGTTTTATCTAGGTAACTCGGATTGATGGAAATTTTGCCTAATTCTTTCTTAACAGCCATAGGTGTAGGATGAGCCACATATTTACCATTATTATAATCAAGGCCAGTTGATGAACAAAAGGTGTTAAAATCAAGGGTCAAAGGTCTTTGCCCATTTAAAACTGAAAACTTGATGAGGAATTCCCTGAGTGGGCATTGCTCAGTCTCATCAGTTGATGGAAAAGGGTCATAGGCAACAGCGGTGCTCTAAAACTCCCTGAGGAAGTTCTGATAGACCACTGAGGGACAGTTGGAAAAATCTTTCTTCAATGGACAATTTCGCAAAAAAATTATTACTGGCTCGTAAGCAGGCACATTTGGTGGGTAGTTGAAGTTACCCACCACATTAATGGTCTGAAAAGTCACATTGTCCACAGTCATGTTGTTCCATTGAGGAGCATACTTGATTGTTTGTTGTTCTGCCATTTTAGATGAATATGTTGAAAAACAAAAAAGTTTTAATGGCAGAATATTACACACCAGATGGTCACAAGTTAATGTCTAACATTGATCGCTGCCGTGAAATGTGTAATATGTTATCAAAAGGAGCAATACAAAGATGGATATCTTTGTAATGGGCACGATTGACCAACAAAATGATTTGAAAAGAGTAGTTTTCAATGAATAAAAGATGAGTTAAGCTTGTTATTACCAGAAAAGATGAACACCCACATACTTGCTTTTGAGAGAGAAATTGGGTAGAGTATATTTGTTTTGTAAATTTGTGTGTGTGTTGTTGGAAAATAATGTAAACGATGCGGTTTATGTGTTTAGGCCATAAAACACAAGGTTTGTTATGTTGGGCCATAAAACATAACAGGTTTGGTTGTACCCGAAGAAGAACTCGACATCTAGCTTAGTGTCAGAAAATAATGTAAGCTTTGGTATAAGGTTTTCTCCTTCAAAAGGGAGCTTGTTGATTAGTGTAACATTTTTCATTTTCAGGTTATTTACAACTTTAATAAATTCCATTATTTATTTTTAGAGTTTTTCGCGTTCGCTTTTAATTATTATCTTATGTAAATGCGTAATCTAAAAAATCAACGTTCAATGTAAAACGGAATCAAAACAAATTAAAGTTTATATCAGCAAGTGTTTTTGATTATTAGGAGTTAATTTATAACTTTTCATAAATTTATTTTGTGGTTACGTAAAACGCTTACGTTTCGCAAAAAATTATATTCAGGTCCGTACACGGAAGCACTATTAACCCTTCTACACTCAAACAAATACCCACATTTATACCCAATACCCAAAATTTATTTATTTTGCTCACCTACAACTCCTTAAAACCGGACCTAAGCTTATACATAAGAAAGAAATGCAAAAAAATCCATTTAACTCTTTTCTACACATGTGAATTCTTACACATTTGTACCTTGGACCCAAATTCCTAAAGATTGGCTTGTCACTTGTACCCTCCTCCTAGGGAGGAGGAGAGCTCTTACAACTTGTCCTTTAAACCATTTGCTCCCATGGTTTCATTTAAGCTTGTTTAAGGTTTTCCTATGCACTATATAAAGAAAGCCCTAGGTTCACCATTATACTCTTCCATTCCATACAAGTAAATCAAAGCAAGAACTCCCTCATTTTTACCCAAAACCTACGGCATACCCTTGGATCATTAGGGTTTCATTTAATTTTTGCATTCAAGACAATCTAAGTGTTCAAGTGTTCATTCTAAGGTTACCTAAGGTTACTCAAGGTGTTTACAAGCTTGGATTCGGGTTTAACAAGGAATTATCAAGAAAACATATTTAGGGTTTTCTTGATTAGGGTTTTGATTTTGAAGGCTTGATTGGGGTTTATATCTTGTGTTCATCATCCTACTTGACTTCTATAAGGTCTTTTAAGTTTTAAATATCATTATTTATTTTCTATTGTATACATACTTGTTGCATTAGTTAATCACCACCTAGTTTCATTTTTAAGTCATATAAAGTATTTGATGATTTCATATGGACAAAGGACATGAACATTTAGAGGACTAAATACATGTGAATTATACGGTACAACACTTGGTAAAATAATGGTGCAAGGTTCTTAAATAAAATGATTGTAAACTAACTTTGTAAATTGAAAACCCTAATTATATCTTTATACATACTATTGGAATTCGAACTAAATACCCTACATGTTATATTTTATAAAAATAGTACTCTTTACAAGGATCGTAGGCATGTAAGGAACTCGAAAAACGGGATTATAACGAACAAGTTATGAATTTTACGAGTTATATATAATTAACTTTATAAAAACAATTTTATAAGCTGTGATGAACAGTAAAAGTTACTGTTCATCAGAGGTAAAAATTCTATAAATATAATATTTTGATAAAATTCCTTAATACGAGCCCACGGGACAAGAGAACTCGAAAAACGGAATATAAACGAACAAGTTTACGATTTAAACAAGTTATATATATATTAATTTATATTAAAAAACAAATTTTTATAAACTGATTATGAATAGTAAATACTACTATTCATCAGTGGATTTAAATTTTATAAATTTAACATTTTGATAAATTTTCTTAATACTAATCCAAGGACATAAGGATCTCGAGAAACGGAGCTATAACGAACGAGTTATGATTTAAACAAGTTACACATAATTAATTTTATTAAAAAAAAATTTATATAAACTGTGTGAACAGTTAAAAAGTTATGTTCATCAGGGGTTTGAAAACCTTTTATAAACATTGATGTTTTAATAATTTGTTTTTAATTCGAAGACGTGGAATAAGAAACGTAGTCGAAAGATATAAAGATATGAAGTTTTAAAACTCGCGCGCATTACTTTTATTTTTTATCACAATCTTTTTTCGACAATTAGTTTAATAATAAAATAATCATATTAAATCATGCTTTTTTACAAATTAATGCGTTAGTAAATAAAAATGATATTTTTCTTTACGAGTACCATGTATATATACTTTGATTTAACAAGTACGAGTGTTAATTATTGTTTTAATGTAAATTAATTAATAGAAATATTAGGTGGTCGGTGTGACTATACAACATGTGATGTTTTATTTTTATGAAATACATTATACTTACGGCCTATAATTAATTAGTTGCATTCAATTGCCGAGACGATTACTTACTTGATTTAGATAATCAATCATTCACGTACGGGGAGAGTTCATTGCCCCGCTTTTTTACAATTATATTGTTTTAAAATTTGGGGTAAGAAACATGCATCATTTTACATTTGGACGCAAGTACTCTTTTAAACATATTACGATTTGGCATAGTAGCGAAAACCCATATTGCCTCACTTCTCATGACTGTCAATTGCTAGTTAGCTCGAAGCCCTGCGAATGTTATGAATAGATCTATTTGGGATTGACATCCCGTTCGGGTGAGTACGGCTCATCCGGTTTGACAGTACTGAAAACCAACGAACGTTTTTATACATGTCGGAACATATTTGGATGTTGCGGGTGTTGAACATCTACCATGGGCACATTTAGTGCTATTTAAATTGCAACATATTATGTCGAGCTTCCGGTGTTGAGCTTAAGTATGCACTTCGTAAATTAATTTTCAAGATATTGTAATGTGTTACATGTCTTTCATTGCAAATCTTGTGGTTCCTCTACTTTATACATTTTACTAAACCTCCGCATGAATTCTCCATCTTTATGTTGACGTTTTTAAAAGCATGTTTTAGTCAATAAGGTACAAGAAACAAGGATACATTGGTATGTCACTTTTTGGAGTCTATTACTATAAAGAGTTGGATGCATTACATTTTGGGAATAATTGTTTATGTCTTAAAATCTTTCACTTTTCATGGATGAAATTTTTATGTTCGGCTATTGTAACAAACAATGTCTATTTAATCCAGGTATCAATTTTAAACGGACTATATAGAGTTTCGTTCTACATTTCTTGTGCTATGATTATGAAGTAACACTCGCCAACCCATATTCCGCTGCGACCCATTTTGGGGGTGTTACAGATTGGCATCAAGAGCCTAGGTTATAGAGAACCAGGTCAAATGTTTTTTACTTGGACTATACCATTTCAAACATTGCTTCTTACTAAAAGTTTTTCACGGGACACTTTACACTATTGAGTTGCTTAAGTTGGTATATACTACATGCTTTCATGATTACTGTATACGGTGAGTATATACTATATTAAGTATATTATTTTTGGTATTTTATTATATATATATTCATATATATATTACAACTGCCTTGCGTACTATTTTACACTTTGATTATATAAGAGTCATTATACTAAATACTTAACATTCTTAAAGACAAAAGTACAATATAAACTGTCGTTTTAGTCCTAACATTAATCTATCTTATATGTTTTTATGCCATCATTCAGTATACCACATCATTCATAACATCGTCAATTACATACCATGATGATTCCATTTTGCATGTCATTTTCTATTCACTGCCAGTGTTATTTGTGGCATATCTTCACCATGCATCATCGTACATCGTGTGTACCTTTCATAGTGCACGCATCCTGCATGGTTTCATATAAAGACGATTTTTACTATTGTTATCTATGAGACAAAGACCCGCATGGCTCGCGAGTCAACAAACCAGATCAAACAACAGGAAGGAAAGATAGCAGAGGATACTAGCCAACAACAAAACAAAGAACCTAAGGCGATTAAAGCACATGCTGTCGGGCTGAGCAACAAGAAAGGCTATGCTGGAAAACAACCATTGTGTAACAAGTGCATGTTCCACCACACTGGCTTGTGTGCAGGAAAATGTGGAAATTGCAAACGGTTGGGTCATCAAACTAGACATTGTAGGACCCCAGTCCTCAGAGTAAAACAAAGCCCCTCAGCGACAAAACAGAAAGCTAAAGTTATCTGTTATAAGTGTGGAATACTAGGACATTTCAAGAGTGATTGTTCAAAGTGGAAATTTCAGAAACGTGTAAACGAGTACCAGAAAGAAAAAGCTCTCAGAGGCTCAAGTGTCGTAGCAAATAATGTCCATGCTTAAAGAGAAACCCTCTCGTAGTGCCTAGTGAACCCTAAGCGGAAACTCTCGTAGACTTTAATTCCAATAGGAAATTGTATTGTACTTTCTTTTGAATTTCGTTGTACGCGTGGATGATTTAAATTATCTATCAAATTATGATATTATGAAAACTTCATCAATTTTATTTCAACTCCCTATGTATTCATACAAACCACTTACTAAAACATCATGATTTTATGAAACACATCACTATCACACGCTAAACTATTTAGCTATCCCTCATAAACTATTTCCATGGTCAATTTTCAAAACTATCTTGTTATCCATTCATAAACAATTTGTTACCTCAACATAAACTCCTTACAATTACATTATGAACTGTCACGTGATTCCTTTGGAAACTATTTTGGTATCATCTCATAAACAATTTTAGTGTCGTCTCATAAACAAAGTCGATGCCATTTAACAAACTACCTGGTTATCGATTAATAAACTATCATTTTATAAACCATTTTCCTATTATTGGCAAACTGTTTTTACCATCGTTCGGTAAACTAAAGTTCTATAAACTATTCCACAGTCGCCTTGTAAACAATTCCACTATTGTAATAATCTGTCTTACTATCATAAATAAATCAGTTCACTATCGGGTTATAAATACGCATTTTATAAATTGTTTTACTATCGCTTTGAAAACTATTTTACTGTTACCTAATAACCTATTTGGGTATTACTAAAAAAAAATTGTTTTACCATCACCTTATAAAACTTTTGCCAACATTTATAAATTATTTCACTTGTGTTTTATAAACAAATTTACCATCACTTGTAAACCACTCAACTAATACTTTGTAAACTAAAGACTAGTTCGTCATTACCTTATAAACAAGGTTACTATCATTATTTTTTTAATTCCCTCACCATCATTTTATGAGGTACCTTCTTGATATCATATATACTATTTTGCAAACATTTTAAAAGCTACGTTACTAACACTTTATGAATTACCTTGTCCTTACCCTATGAAACTATTTTTTTTCATCACATAAATTACTTTATTGTCATCCCATAAGTCATTTAGCTATCGTCTTATAAACCATCATACGATTTCTCGCAAACCATTTTATTTTCATTCTATCAACAACCATACATCCACCTTGTGAATTATTTTGGCAACTTATAAAACTCTTTGATACTTATTTATGCATAACATAATTTTGACGAAAATGAGCATCGCATCGTTAGCCCTCAAATATACATAGCCTGATCACCCATGTATAATTCAGGAAGGACCATGCCATGCTAAGAATAGTCACCATAAAACTTTTGTCAGCAACTAATTTCCTATTTATATCAAGTTTTGTGTACGTATTCATATAAACGTGTTTGACACAAGAAACTAAGTTAGTAATCATAGCAACTAAGAAGACCCTTACGCCATCTCAGTGTTGAAAGTTGACAATATCTTACACTAAATCCTGTCCCGAAAAGCCAAGACGCATCATTAGTTTCCCTAGGGCAATTCACCATCAAATTGCTCGCTATTAGAGAATTTACTGAATCGCCCATTCAACATTGACAAAATGCCATGGAACTTAGTCTTTGTAAGGCCATCATAGGTATGAAGTCCGTTATCACCCTAGAGAGGAGAACGTTATAACTAACGCTTTAAGTCGAAAGGAATGGATAAGACCATTAGGGTTTAAACCTTAATCACCACAATAAGTTTGAAACTTGAACGATTAAGTTGAGACAACTAAGGAGGAAAATACCGAGGATAAAAAAAATCTTGGGTGGTGTATACGAGGATCGAGTGTCTACTCGGAGATCGACCTGAGATCGGGTTAGTATCAACTAAGGGTTCGGGAAGAAGACATTTCGAAGACCATGTTCAAAACTCGATATGGACATTATGAATTTCAAGTTATGCCGTTTGGTTTGACTAACGCACCTGCTGCATATATGATAAGATACTTGTAGTCAAGATAGAATTTGTTCATTCAACTGGATTGAAATAATAATGCTACTGGGCCACTCTTTTAATCAATCAGATGTGTGTTTGGCCAGACCCAATGGTAATCTGGATTTGTCCCGATTAGATTGGTAATCTTGATTTAATTATGAAACACGAGAAACAAAATTGTTTAAATAGAATGACTATGATCCATATCTATTTTAGCATGGCATTTGAGAAACAAAGGGATTGTAAATGAATAATCATTTAAATATATTTTGGGAAACTACACTCGAGAGTATCCAGGAGCATTGGCGTGTTGCTAGACGCTAACCAATGTTATTATAGAGGGAAATGCAGATATGCTCCCTGTGGTTTGCAAAAATTGCAGACTTACTCCTCAACTTCATGAAAGTGCAGGCGGCCTCCCCAGATTGAAACTTCCATTGCACTCGTGCTCCCTGACAGGGACCATTTCTGCAACACTTTTGTTTTACTTTTGTGCAGAAATGGTCCCTGTCAGGGAGCACGAATGCAATGGAAGTTTCAATCTGGGGAGTCTGCCTGCACTTTTGTAAAGTTGGGGAGTAAGTCTGCAATTTTTGCAAACCACATGGAGCATATTTGCATTTTTCTCGTTATTATATTATATTATGTTACATGTCCAAGTGGGAGCTGAAAGAATGTACACGTAAATAATATATGTTTGAATGAGGACTCAGGACTTTGGAGACGCACACGATAGCGTTTGGATTCAATAAATATAATTAATTAATTTATATTAATTGTGTAAATAATACGATAACGGTCGTTAATTAATTAGTTACTTAACGGAATTTATTTAACGGTTGTTAAATGTTAACATAAAGGACTTAATGTTAAATAATGAGAAAAGGGAAGTTTTGGCTTGGGTTGTGGGCTTGTGTTTGGGGCCGGTTATACCTCAACAATAGTAGGTAGGAATTTGTTTCCTTATAACAAATTCCTTATGCCTATATAAACAAATCAATGCTCATTGTTTTGATATATCTTTTGGTGAAAAACCCTAAAAGCAAAACTTCTTTTCTCTTCCCCTTCTCTCGTGTTGAGTCAATCGGCTACACCTAACCAAGTGGGAAAACCGATTTGATTAATCAACTTAAAGTAAGTTGTTTTGCTTATTGTTTATAAAAGAAAAAAAAAACAAACAAAAAAAAAAAAGAACTAGCATTCTTAATTGAAATCGCTACAACGTGTGTACGATCCAAAGAGAGATCATTATTTGTTCTTATATTGTTCTTGATTTATTTATTCAAGATTTGCATAAAAAGGTACGCTTTTCTTTTATTATTATATATATTAATTTATATGACTCATATGTGATAGCGATGTCAAGTTTGTACGTGCTAGTCTTCCGCTGCGTGCTCGTATTTATTAATAGTTAATATGATCTTAATGTCTACTAATTCCAACGTTTTTTGCCTATAAAAACCTTATAAAAAATTCTCAATGTTCTTGCCTATAAAAACCTTATACCATATCTTTTTCTGACTACAAATGTGATCTTGATTTACAGTATATATGAGGCAAAAGTGTGTTTCAAGAATGAAGGGTTTGTTTTGTCCAAATGGAAAATAGTTTTTTGTTAAACAGCTCATGTGAACTTTACACTTAAGCAAGCTAGTTAACTTAGGAAGCAAGTGCGTATTTGTTAATTTAATTAGTATGCATTCAAATTTGAAAAATATTGTGTTAAAGGAATATAAATATGATTTATTGTGTAGGGTTTTTGGTGAAAAATATTTGTGACAAGTATTAGTGAGCGTGGATAATTAAGTTTGAATAGGAAATCAAACAAATCGTTTTGTTTGGTGTTTTGTTTTAAGCTTTTTTTATACAGTATTGGCGTTTGTGTTGATTCTTTTATTGTGGTGTCCATCCTATGGATCATTCAGACACTTTTTTAATTAGTGTTCTCATGTGGGTTAGCTAGAATAGTTCGATAGAAGATTTTGTGCCAAGTTAGGGGTACGTCCTGCAGGTCATTATCTTAGAAGAAATGATTAATTTCAGTAATTATGATCAGTTCAATGATTCAATAACATGTTTTGTACTGTAGTAATTAGCACACACTTTTGATATAAGCATCTTTCTAGAAGTAATTATTCTTATCCAATTTTTTAAATGTGTTTGCAGGTGCTACTAACAATATTCGTAAATAAGTTGAGAATTTGAGATGGACTGGTCGGGGATGTTGCCTGAATTACTTGCTATAATAGCACAAAAACATATAGTTTTCTACGAAGATTATTACTCTTTCGCCGGTGTTTCTAAATCTTGGCATTTGGCAGCCATACAAGCTGCAAAGGTTCACAAGTTCCCGAATGGACCGCCCTCGCGGTTCCCATCTCTGATGCTTGCTCAGAAAACCAAAGATAAGGAGTTTCGTGAATTGTTGCTCCTTTCAAATAAGAACATCCGCAAGAAGAGCATCCGCAAGATACGACTGCCTCAAATCTATGATAAGGTATTTATGACTTCATGTGGGTGGCTTGTAACTGTGGGAAAAGATTTCTCTTCACAACTCATCAATCCTTTATCTTGTGAAACCATCAATCTTCCAAAAGTTAACACCTTTGATCCAGAGTACTTCTTACGAGAAGATTCATGGTATGGAGGCATACGAAAGCTAATTCTCTTAACTAGTAATAATCAGTCAACATTAGTATTGCCATTGGTGGTTGTATCGTGGGGATGGGATCGTCAGCTAGGGTTTTGCCAACCTGGAGATATCAAGTGGACACGCGTTAAAAGGGGTTGGGGCCCAAATATCTTGGATTTCACTTACTACAATGGAAAAGTTTATTGTTATGGTATGAGAAATATTATATATGCATGGGATGTTCACAGGAAAGATCAAACAATGGTTAAAATTTCAGTGGTGCCAAAGGATTTTTATTACGGGACGATTGCGCCAGAAGCATATCTCATCGGAATGGACGATGGAGAAAGGAAGAGGTTACTAGTCCTTATTAGAGAAGGTAAGCGTGTGAAAGATACATTTAAGACAAAAATCTTTCTAGTTTTTGCATATGATTTGGAAAAGAGAACATGGTCAAAAGTGAAAGATTTGGGCACCAAAGCTTTGTTTGTGGGGGATGCGTCGTTTTTGATCGACCAGGATACTACAGGGGTGATTAAGGGCAATAGCATATACTTCACAGATGATGCTTATTTCGAACATGGCTTACCGGACGGAAATGGAAGAATGAGAGACATGGGGATTTATCATCTTTAGTTGGGAACCATATGTCCCTTACTTCATGGTGTACACTTAGCCGTATTACCCCACCGATATGGCTTCAATCGATGTAAAATTCTAAATTACTCAATGCACTTGTGTTAATTTATTTTGGTACCAAGTATTTTATTCATTTTCTATAAAGGTTTCAAATTAGCAGCATACTTTACATTGTCATTCATGAATGTTACGATGTTTGGAAAAAAATGTTTACTAATAAATTTTCTTGATTTATTCACATTATTGAAAAGAACCAAACATTTTTTGTCATGGGTTATGTTACTAACGATTAGACTCGTACGTGAATAAGCTAAGATTGTTTTTCGAAGATTCAATCTCTAGACTAAGTTGTTTTTTTCCTTTCTTTTAGAGCACATTGTGAGCTTTGTTCTGGTTGCTCCTTCTCTCGAGGAGCTTTGTTTCTTGTCTTTGTTTCTTTTGTTTCTTTTTAATAAAATGCAGCTTTTCCCAAAAAAAAATTAGTCTCACGCCAAATTGATATTGCCATATTTTGTGTCTGTGAAAATCATATTTGGAATTTGTGTGAAAACACACCTGTAATTACTCTATATCAATATCCAAAATGTTATACTAGCCGTGTACTCGTGAAATGCGACGGGTTTAAAAAGACAAAAAGAAATTATCATCGGTGATACTTATTAGCAAGAGAGACGATGAACCAATCATCTCAAAACAATATATTTTTCTTATTGTCACAACAAAGTTTAAATTCATTATTTTCAAAGAATGAATCAACCCCAAGTGATCATTTTATACTAAGACATTACATAACCAACAATTTAATATACATTACCAACTTTTCTAACCGAAAACGTAGTCATTACTATTATTTTCGGTTTACCTAATTAACTTTTGACTTAATTAATTATGTTAACCATTATTTGGTTTGGTGTTTATCAGGATGAAAGTGTTTGTACAGGAGTATCAGAGATAATACAAATTTGATACGCTTAATTTGGCATCATATGTTGGCTAAAATTATACACCAAGTGTCGTTATTTCTTAGAATTTGGAGACAATCTATATGCCATGAATTTATTAAAAAAAGTTTTAAAGATAAGATAAGATATACGTATTAGAAGATTTGGGATTTTCTACGAATTCATCTCGAAGAGCATGAAGGGAAGCATACGATGATCTCAAAAGCAGATGATCTAGGTTTTCTGTGGAAAGCATAATGGTATTTTAGTCATTTCAATTCAACTAGGGATAAATTTGGAAATCAAAGTTCCCAACAGGGATGACGTATTCCCTTTCAAACATACAAGAAATGCAGTTTGATTCACAAGTGTCAAATTGGGAAGATGGGATCTCTACTAGTTCTTTATCAGAAGCCGAATAAAAAACAATTAAAGCTGTCTATGAGCAAATAAAGGTTAACTAATCAAAACTTCAGGACCTATACAACTATCTAACATTATATTAAAAACATCTGAAACTACTATTTCCTATTTAAGTCACAGTAATCAGATAACCAGTTTCGAAATGCAAATCCTAACACCCTTTAAACTGTGGCACTTTTGATGGTTTTAGTTCATTGTGTTGCAGTCACTGGAAAGGGAAAACTCGAGAAAAGACACTACCTCAAGTGAAATATATGAAACTGTGAGATCTGAAGTGAGACGTGCTATTGCTGTTATTCAAGACAACATTCAAGATGTGAGTTATTTAAGTTATCATTAAATAACAAATTATGTTATGCAATATGATGGTGGAATGACCCATTCCAAATGGTGGAATGGCTCATTCTGAATTACATTTTACTTTATCAAAAGTCAGCTAGGTGTCTTTACTTCTTTGGGTTTACTGTTTGTTTCTACAAACAACATATACATCATGTCATAAAAAGATTGTAAACATTTCATGAATTCCTGGCCCATGACATGAAGCTTGTTGCTAGCATTATTCTTGTACTCCAGCTAGCACGTCATTTTTTAGGTGGTGTTTTGACATCCGTTTTTAAAAGTGATTGTATAATTTTAATAAATAGAATTAAATCAGCAGTCCTTTTCTACCCCTTGCAAGGCCAGAGGTCCTTTTCTACTTTTGGTAGAATCGGAAGCAGCCTCTCTACCTTTGGTAGGGGTAGGGCTGTCTACATCTCAACCTCCCCCATACACCGTGGAAGACAGTATTGGGACCCATAACTCGTCGAAGACAGTATTGGGAGTTACTTTACTTTACTTTAGAATTAAAACAACAGTATGTTTTTAATGAAATGAACTATAGAAGATAGTGGCTAGTTTGCTTACGCTAATAATTAGACGATTAGATGTCCGATGTGTAGCGAATTTTGATTTTAAGGAATCAATAGATAAAATGACCAAAACAGAAAACTTTTGAGAAAAAAAGATATGTTGTCTTGTGAAATGCTTCTGATGTCCTTCCCAAGTACTTGACAAAAGATGGTGTAATTAACTTGTTTTAGTGTATTCTTCGATATTCAGCTGTGTTGCAGCTCATCTAATAGTGTATTTTTGCCCCTAAAATAACCAGTAATACGATGCTGAATATATAAAATTAAAAACTTATTGTTGGGACTTACAATCAAACAATTAGTTCAAAAGTACAAATTCTGAAGACCCCCTGAATTGCTTATCTCACGTTTATGTGTCTATTATTGTATCGGTCCTTTCTCTTTTGTATAGTTGTCTATTGTCTCTTAAATTCTGTACATTGTTATGTGTATGTCTTCAGGCCATCCGAAGGAACACCAGCGCTGCCCTTGTTAGTACAGAGGTTACAGATGCATCCAAGTTGGTTAAACCCGGTGCTGTTGGGTTAGTGTTAGGCATAAGAAGAGAATATGCCAAAGAACTTGAAGAGGTCATCTTTCTATACATCTACTCCAGTTACCTGTGATATAACCAAAGTTTGGTGACTTATTGTATTGATGATAACCAGATGTGTCAATTTGACCTATTAGTGTGAAGAAAGTCAATTGTTGGGTTATATCTTACTGATAAGGGTTCAAATTGGTAATGTTTAAAGCTTTTCTAGAATTTGGAACAGGTCAAACTGGTCATTCTTGTAGAAAGAATTTGTCGTATCTTTGAAATTCAAGAAAATTAAACATCAAGTATTGGTGGGTCAACCTTACTCGTCATGACATGTCCAAAGAGTCGTCATCATGTTTTACATATATCACCCATTTTGTTGCGAAAATATACATTGTTTGGCCGAGTTACTGTAACCTTTCTCATTTTCAGGTCATTTACGACTTTAATTATTCCGTTATTTATTTTTAGAGTTTTGCGCGTTTGCTTTTAATTATTATTGTATAGTTTTAAATAGCGGTAAACTAGAAATCAAGACGTTTAAAAGTAAAAGTACATCAAACAAATTAAAGTTGTACATCAAGCATGTGTTATATGATGATTAGGAGTATAATTTATTATTTTCATAATTTATTTTTGTTGGTTACGGGATAAACCGCTTACGTTTCGCAATAAATTAATTTACGACATACCCGGAAGTCCTTTTACCCTTCCTACTCTCAAACAAATACCCAAAACTTTTTAATACACCATACCAAAATTAACTTATTTTATTTAATTATAACTCTTCAAAACTAGACCTAGTGTGTTTACACAAGAAATAAACACAAAATACCCACTAACTCTTATCATACACATGTTATAAACCTTACACAAGTACCATGGATGCATAGTATCTAGAAATTGGCACATCTTAGTACCCTTGGCTTCAATGTTCGTCAATTCCTTATGCAATGAGGAGGACGGAGAGAGAGGTCTTCCAAAGTCTTACAACATGTACCCTAAACCACCTAGCACCCCATGGTTTAGTCCTAGGTTGTTTTACACCTTCCAAGTTCCATAAATAGAAGGTCCTCAACACAAACACAAACTTCCCCACACACCCCCCTCCACCCCACCCCCCTTTTTCTTATGTTATCACATCTCACAACTTCTTTTTGCAAGAAAATCAAAGCATAAAATCCCACCCCCCACCCCCCCCCCCCCCCCCCCCCCCCACCCCCCCCTGTCCCCCACACCATACAAACCCACGGCTTAAAAATATAGAGCTAGGGTTTTCATATAAATTTCTTTTACAAGTATTCCAAGCATACAAGCACTTATCCTAAGATCATCTAAGGTTACTCAAGGTATTAGCAAGCTTGGATTTGGATTTAGCAAGGATTAATTAAGAAAACATATCTAGGGTTTTCTTGATTAGGGTTTTGATTTTAGAAGCTTGATTAAGGTTTACATCTTGTGTTCATAATCCTACACATCTACTATAAGGTCTATTTAAAGCATTCAATATTCATTTATTCATTATCTTTTATATTCATAATTGTTATATATGTTAGTCACCACCTAGATTCATTTTTGTGTTATATAAAGTATCTAGGATCTTATTAGATTTGAATTTTAGATTGTATATAGTAAAATGATACTTGAAATAAAGGGACATGCTTAGTAAAAGTGTTAAATAAATTATGTGAATGATTTACAAATTTAATGGTGTTGAAAGTTTATTTACAAACTTAAGTATCAAAAGATCACAAGGACATGGATTTCATTTGAACAAGTGTTATGAACTATTAGAGGACTTATTATGTGTATGACATATGGTATAATACTTGGTAAAATAATAGTGCAAAGTTCCTAAATAAAAGTAATTATAAAACTTTCTTTATTAATCAAAAACCCTAATTAACTTTATATACCTACTGTTGAAATTCGACACTTAACTTATACCTTTTATATTTTATTAAAATAGTACTCCTTACAAGGATCGTGAGCATGTAAAGAACTCAAAAAACGGATTTATAACGAAGAAGATATGACATTTACAAGTTTACGTTAATTAAACGTATAAAAGTAATTTTATAAAAGTTATTTTAAACACATACCTACTGTTTCGGATCTGAGATATAAAAATAAATATTTTATAAACATAGTACTTTTCATGACGAATCCAAGGGCGTAAGAAACTCGAGAAACGGAATTAAAATGAACAAGTTATGTTTTAAACAAGTTACGTATAATTAAACTAATAAAAACAATTTTTATAAACTGTGATGAACAGTAAAAGTTACTGTTCATCAGGGGTGTAATTTTTATAAACATGATATTTTGATAGATTTTCTCAATACGAAGTCGTGGACATAAGAAACGTATAAAACGGAGTCAAAACGATAAAGATATGAGGTTTTAAAATCACGCGCACTATTTTTACTTTTATACATTATTTTTATAAAACAATTAAATTAATTAATAGAAATTTCATTATGAATTAATAATTACATTAAATCTTATATTTTACTCTAATGATACATTAGTAAATGAAAAATAATACTTTCTTTACGGGTACAAGTACATATGCTTTTATTTAACAAAGTACGGTTTAATTATTATTTCAACCTTAAAGATTTAATAAAAACTAGTAGGTGGTGGTGTAACTATATAACATGTGATGTTTTATTTATATGAAATACATTATACTTATACGACCTATAATTAATTAGGTTGCATTCGGATTGCCGAGACGATTCACTTATTTGATTCTACGGTTATCAATTTATTCACTTTCAGGTGAGTTTCATAGCCCCGCTTTTATTACAATTACATTGTTTTATCAACTTTGGGTTTCGTGAAAACATGCATTTGTCTTACGTTTGGACGCAAGTACTCTTTTAAACAAATTACGAGTTGGCATAAGTAGCTAAACCCACTATTGCCCACTATCATGAACTGTCAATTGCTAGTTAGCGAGCGCGAATGTTATGAATAGATCTATTTGGGATTGACATCCCCGTTCGGGTGAGTAGCTCTCACTAGTTTTGGAGGTCCAAAACTAAAATTTATACATGTCGGAACAATTTGGATGTTGCGGGTTTAAACATCTACACGGGCCCAATAATTGCATTAAATTGCATACATAGATGTCGAGCTTCGGTGTCATGAGCTTAGCGCACTTCGTAATTACTTTTATGATATTGTATTCGTTACTTATCACAATTTTAGAAATCTTGCGGTCCTACTTTATACATTTATTAAACCTGTGAATTCACCAACTTTATGTTGACGTTTTAAAGCATGTTTTTCTCAGGTCAATAAGGTACGAGAAACAACGATACATTGGTGGTCACCATTTTGGAGTCATTACTATAAAGATTTGGGTGCATTACATTTTGGAAATAGCTGTTATGTTTTAAAATCTTTACTTTTCATGGATGAACAATTTAAGCTTCGGACTATTGTACCAAACAAGTTTATTTAATCCAATGTATCAATTTTAACGACTCATATAGAGGTCGTTCTCATATCTTGTGTTGTTGATCTATGAAGTAACACTCTCTGACCCTTTTTCCGCTGCGACCCATTTTGGGGGTGTTACAGATTGGTATCAGAACCTAGGTTATAGAGAACCAGGTCAAATTTTTTTTTACTTGGACTATATGTAACACCCCCAAAATGGGTCGCAGCGGAATAAGGATCCGGGGCATGTTACTTCAAGATCAACAGCACAAGATATATATAAGAACGACACAAAAGTCGTTTAAACTGATACATTGGATTTAAATAAAAGACATATTACAAAAGCTTATAGCTTTACTTGTTCTTTGTTTCATATTACAAAAGACTACACGATATTTTCCCAAACTTGATTACACTAAAGTCTTTAACTCACAATCCAAAACATAATCCAATGCTCCTTGGCATCTCGTGCCTAATGACCTCCTGAAAACATTGCTTAAAACGTCAACAAAATTGTTGGTGAATTCATAGGTTTATGTATTTAAATTATGCAGGACCGCAAGATTTTCCCGTGATGTTACAACAGATGCCAACAATCACAAAACCAGATTACTGTTGCTCTAAGCTCATGACACCGAAGCTCAACCTATATTTGCTATTTTAGCAGTTATTTTGCCCGTACAGATGTTGTAACCCGCAACTCAAGTCCGACATGGTCAACGTTTCGTTCGTTCCCTAGTGAATAGCTAATCACCCAAACGGGGAGGTTAATCCCAATAGATCTATTTATAACATTCGCGCTCACATAATGTAATTAACAACTACATCTATGCAATTGACAATTCATGATAATGGGCTCAGGAGGGTTATCGCTACTTAGGCAAACACATAATCAATATATTTTCAACCAACTTGCGTACAATTTTAAAACAAAAGCATGTTCTTCCCAAATAATCATAAATCAGTAAAACTGTAAAAAGTGGGGGGCTATGATTCACCTTGAGTACAGAGAGCTCATTAATCTCAGATTAATACACGTCACACAAGGACGATAAATGCAACTATTTAAATTAAGGCTGTATTATAAGTAATGAGTACTTTTAATTAACAACACTGAATATAATCTTATAGTTGTTACATCGTACTATCGTTCGGGCTATCATAAATAAAGAGGTCATGACATGACGTACGAGGAGTTTAGGACACTTTAAATCGTAAATCCAACAACTCATCGATACGCCATCGAAGAGGATTCATTTGAAAAAACCTTAGTAAGATTAGACTTGATAACCACTCTGATATTTCTATCTAGCATAATCACCGTCTAATCATTTTAGAAAAATAGATTTATAAGTGAAAGTTTATAAATATACTTTTCGTAAATATGGACCTACACTTGGTCGTTTAGCGTTTGCTTTTTTTTTCTTATGCGTTTCTTACGTCACGTCTTCGTAGTATGACGTGCGATCAAAATATTTACATTTTAAAGTTTTAAAAATTCTTTGTTGAATAGTAAAATTACTGTTCACAACAGTATTTGTCGTTTTTAGGGTTTTAATTTGCGGTAAACTCGTAATCGCGATAACTTATTCGTTTTAACTCCGATTTTAGTGATTCCTTCGAGTACGTTCTCGTTATTAAAAGATTTATAATATTTTACAAAGTTATCCACTGATGAATAGTGATTTTTACTGTTCATAGTTTATAAAATTACTTTTATAAACTTTAATTATCGAAAACGTCGTAGTTTATTCGTTATAGTTCCGTTTTTAACGATTCTTGCGTGTACGATCTCGTAATCAAAAGTTATATCATATTTTAGATGTTTTAAAAATAAAAGTTGCTGTAATGAATAGTAACTTTTTATAAAAATAGTTTTATAAAGTATTTATAGTCGTAAACTCGTTTTTAACGTATCTTTTTCGTTATAGATCGGTTTTTCAAGTTTCTTATCATTATGGAATCGTCATGAGACGTATTTTTATTATATCATATCAAAACCTACTGTCCAAAATTCGAATTTGGACAGCCCCTAAATATTTCATATATGTTTCTTTATAAAACCTTGTTTTATGTATTAATTAAGTTAGTAGTTTACTATAAAAACTCTTTTAACCATATTTTACATATGTGGTACTTATATAAAGGGTCCTAAAATATTATCATCCCTAGTCCATATAATTTCATTGTAACAAGTTCAACCCTTTTACTTTCATTATTTTCACATGTGAAGTTTAAGAAAACTTATAAAACCCTAATTTGCCTTTAAACATGTTTATACTTAAACTATAAGTTAACATACTTTTATATTTACTTTTCCATGATATTTATAACATTAGGACATGAGAATAAGTGTATAAATTCATAAACATAATTAATAACTCATTTTACATATTAGAAAGTCATTAGTGGTGATTATGGCTATATTTAACATGTAACACATAAAATTATAAGAAATAAAAGTATGAAGGATTTAAGAAAACCTTAGTAATGATGTAAGAGATGTGAAATAAGTTCTAAACCCGTGTTTAGATTCAAAAACAAAGCTTCCAAGCTTATAACCCAAGATTAGGTTTTCAAAACCCTAATCTTTCCTTTTTCTTCTTATTACTTGAAAATGATGAACCAATGCTTCCCAACACCTTAGAATACCTTAAGTATGTTGTGTATAGGGTTGTATATACTTAGAAAATCAAAGTGTAGATTTTATTTTAAGGGGTTTTTGTGCCGTGAGATTTGGAGAAGAAAAGAGAGAAAGAAAATGTATTTTTGTTAAGTATAGAAGTTGTAAATATTTCTCATGCATGCATGGCTATTTATAGCATAAATATCTTGCTAACTTAACCCTAGTTACTTTCTAACCCTAGTTAAGTTAAGCATGACAAGTTTGATTAAAGGTGTAAGAGTTTACTTTATGTAATATCTAGATATTCTTGAAAAGTGATGACTCTTGGTCCAATCTCAAAAATTTCGGCATTTTATGTATATATGTGATGTTATATTTAATATTTTGAGTATTGGGTATAATCGTGGGTATTCGTTTAGGCGTAGTTAGGTTTTAGAACTTCCGGGTATGCCTAAACGTATTTTATTATGAAACGTAAGAATTTTACGTAGCCAATAAAAATAAGATGAACAAAGTTATTTATTATCCTCATAATAATCATATAACACTTGCTTGATGTAAACATTTAATTGTTTAATGCCCGTTTACATTGTATGATCATTTTCAGTTTACGCGATTTAACTTAAAGTTTACGGTTTAAGAGTAAACGCGTAAAACCCTAAAAATAAATTATGAATTTCATAATGTCATACAATGACCTAAAATACGAGGTGTTATAGTCTCCCCCCGTTAAATGAGCCTTGTCCTCAAGGCTTATCACACAGCACTTGACGACGGTGCAGTCTTGGTGAAGAGGTGTGGATATTTCTTCTTGAATTGATCTTCACGTTCCCATGTAAACTCAGGACCTCTCTTGGAGTTCCATCGAACCTTAACTAATGGGATATGACTTCTCTTCAACCGTTTAACTTCACGATCTGTGATCTCTATAGGCTCTTCGACAAACTGAAGCTTGTCATCAAAATGAAGTCCATCCAACGGAACGGCTAAGGGTTCGTCGGCATAACACTTCTTTAAGTTGGACACGTGAAATGTATTATGAACTCTGCTCAGCTCTTCAGGAAGCTCGAGCTTGTATGCCACGTCTCCAACCCTTTTTATTACCTTGAAAGGTCCAATAAACCACTTACTAAAATATCATGATTTTATGAAACAAATTACTATCACACACTAAACTATTTCGCTATCTCTCATAAACTGTTTCCATGGTCAATTTTCAAAACTATCTTGTTATCCATTCATAAACAATTTGTACCTCAACATAAACTCCTTACAATTACATTATGAATTGTCACGTGATTCTTTTGGAAACTATTTTGGTATCATCTCATAAACAATTTTAGTGTCGTCTCATAAACAAAGCCGATGCCATTCAACAAACTACCCGGTTATCGATTAATAAACTATCATTTTATAAACCATTTTACTATCATTTGCAAACTGTTTTACCCTCGTTCGATAAACTAAAGTTCTATAAACTATTCCACAGTCGCCTTGTAAACAATTCCACTATTGTAATAATCTGTCTTACTACCATAAATAAATCAGTTCACTATCGGGTTATAAGAAGAATTTTCTTTAAATTGTTTTACTATCGCTTTGAAAACTATTTTACTGTTGTAATAGACTATTTTACTATCATCTAATAAGATACCACCTTATTAACTATGTTCTTACCATCACATAAACCATTTTACTGTTACCTAATAACCTGTTTGGGTATTACAAAAAAAAACAAATAAATAAATAAAATAAAATAAAAATTATTTTACCATCACCCTATAAAACTTTTGCCAACATTTATAAATTATTTCACTTGTGTTTTATAAACAAATTTACCATCACTTGTAAACCACTCAACTAATACTTTGTAAACTAAAGACTAGTTCGTCATTACCTTATAAACAAGGTTACTATCATTATTTTTTTAATTCCCTCACCATCATTTTATGAGGTACCTTCTTGATATCATATATACTATTTTGCAAACATTTTAAAAGCTACGTTACTAACACTTTATGAATTACCTTGTCCTTACCCTATGAAACTATTTTTTTTCATCACATAAATTACTTTATTGTCATCCCATAAGTCATTTAGCTATCGTCTTATAAACCATCATACGATTTCTCGCAAACCATTTTATTTTCATATTATAAAACTACCATCATACTCCATCCATGTGAATTATTTTGGCAACTTATAAACTTTTGATGCTTATTTATGCATAACATAATTTTGACGAAAATAAGCATCGCGCTCGTTAGCCCCTCAAACTTTTTACATAGAACTAATCACCATGTATAATTCAGGAAGGACCATTGCCCACTGCTAGATTAGTCACCATAAAACTTTTGTACAGCAACTACATATCCTATTTATATTCAAGTTTTTGTGTACGTATTCATATAAACGTGTTTGACACAAGAAACTAAGTTAGTAATCATAGCAACTAAGAAGACCCTTACGCCATCTCAGTGTTGAAAGTTGACAATATCTTACACTAAATCCTGTCCCGAAAAGCCAAGACGCATCATTAGTTTCCCTAGGGCAATTCACCATTAAATTGCTCGCTATTAGAGAATTTACTAAATCGCTCATTCAACATTGACAAAATGCCATGGAACTTAGTCTTTGTAAGGCCATCATAGGTATGAAGTCTGTTATCACCCTAGAGAGGAGAACATTATAACTAACGCTTTAAGTCGAAAGGAATGGATAAGACCATTAGGGTTTAAACCTTAATCACCACAATAAGTTTGAAACTTGAACGATTAAGTTGAGACAACTAAGGAGGAAAATACCGAGGATAAAAAAAATCTTGGGTGGTGTATACGAGGATCGAGTGTCTACTCGGAGATCGACCTGAGATCGGGTTAGTATCAACTAAGGGTTCAGGAAGAAGACATTTCGAAGACCATGTTCAAAACTTGATATGGACATTATGAATTTCAAGTTATGCCGTTTGGTTCAACTAACGCACTTGCTGCATTTATGTATCTCATGAATCGGGTGTGCAAACCATATTTGGATAAATTCGTGATTGTCCTTATTGACGATATTCTGATATACCCGAAAGAGAAAGCAAGAGCATGAAGAACATCAAAACTTAACCTTGGAGATGCTTAAGAAGGAACAGTTGTATGCCAAACTCTCTAAATGAGAAATTTGGATTCCTAAAGTACAGTTCCTTGTTCACGAGATGGACAGTTAAGGTGTTCACATGGATCCCACCAAGATCGAATCCATTAAAGAAAGGAGCATCTCCTAAAACGGCAATGGAGAGTCGTCACTTTTTAGATTTTGCTGGTTATTACCAAGGATTCATTGAGAGATTCCCAAAGATCGCTAAGTCAATAGCCAAGCTTACTCAAAGGAGGGTCAAGCTTGATTAGGGTGACAAAGAAGAAGCAGCTTTTATAACACCTCGTATTTTAGGTCATTGTATGACATTATGTAATTCATAATTTATTTTTAGGGTTTTACGCGTTTGCTCTTAAACCGTAAACGTTAAGTTAAATCGCGTAAACTGAAATTATTGATCATACAAGTGTAAAAGGGCGTTTAAACAATTAAATGTTTACATCTAAGCAAGTGTTTTATGATTATTATGAGGATATTAATAACTTGTTCATCTTATTTCTTATGGCTACGTTAAAAAATCTTACGTTTCTAATAAAATACGTTTAGGCATACCCGGAAGTTCTCTAATAATCCCTATACTACGCCTAAACGAACTACCCACGATTTATACACCAATTCCCAAAATAATTAAAATTACATCAGTTTATATTACTTTACTATATATAATGCCGAAATTTTGAGGTGGAAGGTCTAGAGTTTTACCAAGTCAGTAGTAATAATATCTAGATATTATATAGATATTTATAAAGTAACTCTTACACTTTTTTTTTCAACTTGACTTGTTAAACTAAACTAGGGTTAGAAAGTAACCATGGTTAAGTTAGCTAGATATTTAGACTATAAATAAGCATGCATGCATGAGAAATATTTACATACTCTTATACTTAACAAAATTTCATTTTCTTTCTCTCTTTTATTCACCAAAACCCACGGCCAACTTAAGCTTCCAAACAAAATCCACACTTTGATTTTCTAAGTTTATACAACCCTATACACAACATACTTAAGGTATTCTAAGGTGTTTGGAAGCATTGGTTCATCATTTTCAAGTAATAAGAAGAAAAAGGAAAGATTAGGGTTTTGAAAACCTAATCTTGGGTTATAAGCTTGAAAGCTTTGTTTTTGAATCTAAACACGGGTTTAGAACTTATATCTCATCTCTTACATCATTACTAAGGTTTTCTTAAATCCTTCATACTTTTATTTCTTATGATTTTATGTGTTACATGTTAAATATAGCCATAATCACCACTAATGACTTTCTAATATGAAAAATGAGTTATTATTTATGTTTATGATTTTATACACTTATTCTTATGTCATATGGTCCTATATATCATGGAAAAGTAAAAATAAAAGTATGTTAACATATTGATTAAGTATAAACATGTTAGGTATATTTAGGGTTTTATAAGGGTTTTTAAAACTCACATGTTGAAAAATAATGAACGTAAAAAGGGTTGAATTGTATACTATGAAATTATAGAGGTACACTAGGGATGATATTAGACTTTATTATAAGTACCACATATGTAAAATATGGTTAAAAGAGTTTTTATAGTAAACTACTAACTTAATTAATACATAAAACAAGGTTTTATAAAGAAACATATATGAAATATTTAGGGGCTGTCCAAATTCGAATTTTGGACAGTAGGTTTTGATATGATATAATAAAAATACGTCTCATGACGATTCCATAATGATAAAAACTTGAAAAAAAACGATTCTATACGAAAAAAGATACGGTTAAAAAACGAGTTTACGACTATAAATACTTTTATAAAACTATTTTTATAAAAAGTTACTATTCATTACAGCAACTTTCATTTTAAAACACCTAAAATATGATATAACTTTTGATTACGAGATTCGTACACGCAGAATCGTTAAAAACGGGAACTAATAACGATTTAAACTACGAGTTTTCGATAATTTAAAGTTTATAAAAGTAATTTTATTAAAATATGAACAGTAAAAATCACTAATCATCAGTGGATAATTTTTAGTGAATTATTAGTAAATCTTTTAATAACGGAGAACGTACTCGAAGATCACTATAAATTGGAGTTAAAACGAAATTATGGTTCTCGCGAATACAAGTTTACGCTAATTAAAAGCAGTAATACGACAATTTGAGCTGTTTTAGTGAACAGTTAATTTTACTATCATCACAGAATTTTCAAAACTGTAAAATGTAATATTTGATCGCTCGTTCTTACTTACGAAGACGTGGACGTTAAGAAACCGCGGGAGCAAGGGCTTAAATCGGGACCATAGTTAGGGTCATTTCTACGGAAAAGTATATTTCTAAACGTTTTAACTTTACTAAAAACTATTTTTCTGAAATGATTAGTCGGTGATTATGCTTATATAGAATACTGAGTGGTTATCAAAGTGCCTTATTACTGGAGTTTCATAATGAATCCTCTTCGTGGATGGCGAATCGATGTGTTGTTGGATTACGATCGTAAAGTGTCCTAAACTCCCGTACGTTAATGTCTTGACCTTCTTTATTTATGAATAGCTCCGAATCGTTTAGTACACCCCCCCCACCAACTACAACCCAAACCCATTAGTATATGATTGTAAACAACTATAAGATTATATTCGTTGTTTTTTAAAGTACTCTTAGTATTAACAGCCTTAATTTAAATAGGTTGCATTTATCGTCTTGTGTGACGTTTTATCTGAGATTAATTGAGCTATCTGTACTCAAGGTGAGTTCATAGCCCCACTTTTTACAGTTTTACTGATTTATTATTATTTGGGGTGAGAACATGCTTTGTTTTATAAATTGGACGCCAAGTGTGAAAGTATATTGATTATGCTGTGTTGCCTAGTAGCAATAACCCTCTGAGCCATTATTCATGAACTGTCAATTGCATAGATGTAGTTTGTGAATTACATTTAGTGAGCTGCGAATGATAATAAATAGATCTATTAGGATAACCTCCGATTTGTTGATTAGCTATCACTTGGGATACGAACGGTTGACCATGTCGGACTTGGATGTTGCGGGTTACAACATCTGTACGGGCAAAATAACTGCTATATAGCAAATATGGTTGAGCTTCCGGTGTCAGTGAGCTTAGCTGCAACAGTAATCTGGATGTGATTGTTTGCATATGTTGTAACATCACGGGAAAGTCTTGCGGTCCTGCATAATTTAAATACATAAACCTATGAATTCACCAACAATTTTGTTGACGTTTGAAGCAATGTTTTCAGGAGGTCATTAGGCACGAGATGCAGGATGCATTGGATTATGTTTTGGGAATGTACGGTTAAAGACTTTTTTCTGTATCATGTTTTGGGAAATATATGTTGTCTTTTGTAATATGAAACAAAGAACAAGTAAAGCTATAAGCTTTTGTAATATATCTTTTATTTAAATCCAATGTATCAGTTTAAACGACTTTTGTGTCGTTCTTATATATATCTTGTGCTGTTGATCTTGAAGTAACATGCCCCAGATCCTTATTCCGCTGCGACCCATTTTGGGGGTGTTACAGCTTTTCAGTCGATAGAGCAGAAGTTGGGACCGCATGCGAACAGAAAACCATGTTTGAATAACAAGAGTTGGTTGCCATACTATGGTGATCTAAGGATTCTGAGTATGCATGAGTCTCACAAGTCAAAATATTCCATTCATTCGGATCCCGAAAATATGTACCACAACATGAAGTAATTATACTGGTGGCCTAACATGAGAATCGGCATTGCCACCCACGTAGCAAGTGTTAGACATGTTTAAAGGTGAAAGCAGAACACCAAAAGCCATCTAGCTGGTTGGTACAACCAGAGATTCCTCAATGGAAGTGGGACAATATCACCATGGATTTTGTCACCAAACTCCTAAAGACGCAAAGAGGAAACGATACCATTTGGGTGATTGTTGACTGACTTACTAAGTCTGTAATCATTTCACCGATGAAAGAAACATATTCCATGGAGAAATTAGCAAGAATGTACCTAAAGGAGGTAGTCACGAGACATGGGATACATGTCTCAATCATTTGTGATCATAACCCTAGATTCACGTCGAATTTCGGGAGGTTATTTCAGAAGGCTACGGGTACTCGGCTAGATATGAGTACGGCATACCATCTAGAGACTAATGGATAAAGAAAAAGAACCATTCAAACTCTTGAAGATATGTTACGCGCTTGTGTGCTAGACTTTGGTAATGGCTGGGAAGGACATTTATCGCTGATTGAATTTTCGTAAAACAATAGTTATCATGCTAGTATTAAAGCCACCCCATTCAAGGCACTTTATGGCCGAAAGTGTCGATCACATGTGTGTTGAGCCAAGGTCGGAGACGCTCAACTCACCGGTCCAGAACTTATTCATGAAACAATCGAGAAGATTGTCCAAATTAAGCAAAGAATTCAAGCTGCTCATGATCGCCAAAAGAGTTACGTCGATGTGAGGTGTAAGCCTCTAGAGTTTCAAGTTGGTGATCGAGTTATGTTAAGGGTATCACCTTGGAAAGGGGTCGTACATTTTGGAAAACGAGGAAAGTTAAACCCGAGGTATATTGGACCTTTCAAAGTATTAGCCAAAGTGGGAACCGTTGCTTATAGACTCGAACTACCTCAACAGTTAAGCAGGGTTCATAGCACATTTCATGTATTCAATCTAAAGAAGTGTTTATCCGACGAGCCATTGGCCGTTCCATTAGACGAAATACACATTGATGATAAACTCCGCTTCGTTGAAGAACCGGTGGAGATTATGGATCGTGAAGTCAAGCAATTAAAGCGAAACCGTATTCCCATCATCAAAGTTCAATGGAACTCCAGGGGAGGCCCTGAGTTCACCTAGGAACGTGAGGACCAATTTCAGAAGAAGTATCCACACCTTTTTGCTAAACCCGTACCTGCGTCAAGTGTCGCGACTTGAGCCTTGGGGACAAGGCTCTTCTAATGAGTGAAGACTTTAACCTTTCTCATTTTCAGGTCATTTACGACTTTCATTATTCCATTATTTATTTTTAGAGTTTTGCGCATTTGCTTTTAATTATTATCGTATAGTTAAATCGCGTAAACTAAAAATCAACGTTCAACGTAAACGGACACCAAACAAATTAAAGTTTACATCAAGCATGTGTTATATGATTATTAGGAGTATAATTTATAACTTTTCATAATTTATTTTTGTTGGTTAAATAGAACGCTTACGTTTCGCAATAAATTACATTCGGACATACCGGAAGCATCTTTACCCATCTACACTCAAACAAATACCTACTTTTATACCCAATACCCAAAATTAACTTATTTTATTTAATTATAACTCTTCAAAACCGGACCTAGTGAAATAAACACAAAATACCCACTAACTCTTATCATACACTTGTTATAAACCTTACACAAGTACCATGGATGCAAGTATCTAGAAATTGGCACATCATAGTACCTTGGCTTCAATGTGAGCCATTCCTATGCATGGGGAGGAAGAGAGGTCTTCCAAAGTCTTACAACATGTACCCTAAACCACCTAGCACCCCATGGTTTAGTCCTAGGTTGTTTTACACCTTCCAAGTTCCATAAATAGAAGGTCTTATGTTATCTCACTCTCACACTTCCCATTTGCAAGCAAATCAAAGCATAAAACTCTATCCCCACACCATATAAACCCACGGCTCAAAAATATAGAGCTAGGGTTTTCATATAAATTTCTTTTACAAGTATTCCAAGCATATAAACACTCATCTTAAGATCATCTAAGGTTACTCAAGGTATTAGCAAGCTTGGATTTGGATTTAGCAAGGATTAATTAAGAAAACATAGCTAGGGTTTTCTTGATTAGGGTTTTGATTTTGGAAGCTTGGTTAGGGTTTATATCTTGTGTTCATCATCCCACACATCTACTATAAGGTCTATTTAAAGCATTCAATATTCATTTATTCATTATCTTTTATATTCATAATTGTTATATATGTTAGTCACCACCTAGATTCATTTTTGTGTTATATAAAGTATCTAGGATCTTATTAGATTCGAATTTTAGATTGTATATAGTAAAATGATACTTGAAATAAAGGGACATGCTTAGTAAAAGTGTTAAATAAATTATGTGAATGATTTACAAATTAAATGGTGTTGAAAGTTTATTTACAAACTTAAGTATCAAAAGATCACAAGGACATGGATTTCATTTGAACAAGTGTTATGGACTATTAGAGGACTTATTATATGTATGACACATGGTATAATACTTGGTAAAATAATAGTGCAAAGTTCCTAAATAAAAGTAATTATAAAACTAACTTTATTAATCAAAAACCCTAATTTACTTTTAAATACCTACTGTTGGAATTCGACCCTTAACCCATACATTTTATATTTTATTAAAATAGTACTCTTCACAAGGATCGTAAGCATGTAAAGAACTCGAAAAACGGATTTATAACGAAAAAGATATGACATTTACAAGTTTACGTTAATTAAACGTATAAAAGTGATTTTATAAAAGTTATTTTATACACATACCTACTGTTTCGGATCTGAGTTATAAAAATAAATATTTTTTAAACCTAGTACTCTTCATGACGAATCCAAGGACATAAGAAACTCGAGAAACGGAATTAAAATGAACAAGTTATGTATTTTATAAGTTATATATAATTAATTACATAAAAACAGTTTTTATGAACTGTTATGAACAGTAAATGTTACTGTTCATCAGAGGTTTAATTTTTATAAATATGATATTTTGATAGATTTTCTCAATACGAAGTCGTGGACATAAGAAACGTATAAAACGGAGTCAAAACGATAAAGATATGAGGTTTTAAAATCGCGCGCACTATTTTTACTTTTATACATTATTTTTATAAAACAATTAAATTAATAATGAAATATCATTATGTAACCAATAAAAACATTAAATCATATATTTTTACAAATGATACATTGGTAAATAAAAATAACATTTTTCTTTACGGGTACAAGTACATATACTTTTATTTAACAAAGTACGGGTTAATTATTAATTTAACTTTTAAAGATTTAATAAAAACTATTAGGTGGTGGTGTGACTATATAACATGTGATGCTTTATTTATATATAATACATTATACTCATACGGCCTATAATTAATTAGGTTGCATTCGGATTGCCGAGACGATTCACTTATTTGATTTAGATAATCAATCATTCACTTACGGTGAGTTCATAGCCCCGCTTTTATACAATTATATTGTTTTACAACTTTGGGGTGAGAAACATGCATTGTTTTACGTTTGGACGTAAGTACTCTTTTAAACAAATTCGAGTTGGCCTAAGTAGCTAAACCCACTATTGCCCACTATCATGAACTGTCAATTGCTAGTTAGCGAGCGCGAATGTTATGAATAGATCTATTTGGGATTGACATCCCCGTTCGGGTGAGTAGCTCTCACTAGTTTTGGAGGTCCGAAACACGAATGTATACATGTCGGAAGAATTTGGATGTTGCGAGTTTAAACATCTACACGGGCCCATTATTTGCATTAAATTGCATACATAGATGTCGAGCTTCAGTGTCATGAGCTTAGCGCACTTCGTAACTACTTTTATGATATTGTATTCGTTACTTATCACAATTTTAGAAATCTTGCGGTCCTACTTTATACATTTACTAAACCTGTGAATTCACCAACTTTATGTTGACGTTTTAAAGCATGTTTTTCTCAGGTCAATAAGGTACAAGAAACAAGGATACATTGGTGGTCACCATTTTGAAGTCATTACATTAAAGATTTAGGTGCATTGCATTTTGGGAATAACTATTATGTCTTAAAATCTTTACAATTTCATGGATGAACAATTTAAGCTTCGGGCTTTTGTAACAAGCAAGTTTATTAAATCCAATGTATCATTTTTAAACGACTCATTTAGAGGTCGTTCTCATATCTTGTGCTATTGATCTATGAAGTAACACTCTCAGACCCATATTCCGCTGCGACCCATTTTGGGGGTGTTACAGGGTGAGTAGCGCTCACTAGTTTCGGAGGTTCTGAAATGACGAATGTATACCATGTCGGAACAATTTGGATGTTGCGGGTTGAACATCTACATGGACACATTATTTGCATTAATTTGCATACATATATGTTGTAGCTTCAGTGTCACGAGCTTAGTGCATTTCGTAATTACTTTTTAGATATTGTATGTGTTACATGTCTTACATTTGGAAATCTTGCGGTACTACTTTATACATTTATCAAACCTGTGAATTCACCAACTTTATGTTGACGTTTTAAAGCATGTTTTTCTCAGGTCAATAAGGTACGAGAAACAAGGATACATTGGTGGTCACCATTTTGGAGTCAGTACTATAAAGATTTGGGTGCATTACATTTTGACAATATTTGTTATGTCTTAAAATCTTTACTTTTTATGGATGAACAATTTAAGCTTCGAGCTTTTGTAACAAACAAGTTTATTTAATCCAATGTATCATTTTTAAACGTCTCATATAGAGGTCGTTCTCATATCTTGTGCTATTGGTCTATGAAGTAACGCCCTCAGACCCATATTCCGCCGCGACCTATTTTGGGGGTGTTACAATACGAAAACGGATAAAATCGGACGAAAACGTAAAAATCGTACGGAAACGTAAAAAACAGACGAAATAGACCCTTACACCACTAAATTCTTATATGCAATTTACTTTTAAGCTTTAGCAGCTTATATGAATTTTAGCAGCTTATAGGTTTAGGTTTTTGAAGTAGTTTTTCTTTGTAAACCTTAAGGTTAGTGTCTAGTATTTTTATAAATTTTCTTAAAAATTTAGGAATAAGTTTAGTATTTTTAGTTAATTTTAGTATTATTTAGTTTACAAATATAGTTTCATTTAGTTTAAAATTCAAAAAATATATTTTTTTGTTTTAAAAAAAATAGTTTAATACATTTTAGTTTAGAAATTTTCATTTTAAGTTTTTAGAGTTTATTTTGATATTTTTTGTTTATCCGTTAGTTCGTTAGTCGTTTTTTAATCGTTAAGTGTTTAATTGTCGTTAGAATTTAGTTGTGCCTTTAATTCTAGTTTAGCGTGCCTTTTATGTGCTTTCCCTTTGCATTTTTAGATTTAGAACCCAAAATATTGAATATTCAAGCACGCGATCACGAACCGAAACAAGGTTTTCAATTCACACTTCGTCGGGATACGACATCCGGGAGATAAAATATTGTTTGTCCTCAAGTAATTTTTATATCCAACGAGATACTCTCTATACTATTACTTATTTGGTATTTTATGATATATATATATATATATATAGTCTAAATAACTCAAACTAAGTATGCAGCTGTTAGGTGATCGATTGGTGAGCTGGTCGTCAAAAAAACAGAAGTGCACTGCCATATCCAGTACATAAGCTGAATACATTGCCTTGTCAGGATGTTATGCTCAAATACTTTGGATGCGATCACAATTGACTGACTATGGCCTTGTGTTCAACAAGATACCTCTGTACTGCGATAATAAAAGTGTCATCGCTTTATGTTGCAACAACATCCAACACTCCCGATCCAAGCATATAGACATCAGACATCACTTTATCAAGGAGCAAGTGGAAAACGGGGTGGTTAAACTGTATTTTGTCAGAACAGAGTATCAACTGGCAGATACTCTCTTCACATATCATGTATCATATGTATATAAGAAAATCAGAAAAACCCAAAAAGATTTTTCAGTTTATATAAATTTTTTAAAAAGAAAATATAAAAATATAAAAATATGGTGTTCTTGACATGTCTTTTGAAAATCGATAACATTTACGGCCTTAGAAATATCGTTTAATAATGATACGAGGTTGTAAATGAAGGTCGAGCAGAAGTTTCAAAATCAAAACGTGTCAATGGCTTGCTATTATTTCCGATAGCAACCTGGTCTTCAATTTAAAGGCAAGTATTTCATCAAAAAGAAAATTTGACCTCACAAAGGGAAATTCATTTTTTTCGGGAATGAATTACTTCATATTCATTCAAAGGCTTATGTTTACTTTGCAACACAACCCGGGCTATCTAATCAAATAAGTGTACGTGTCAGTGCATTTATTTATGTAACGAAAGAAATCTTGTTTTTATTGGTGTTGTTTTTGAAGAATAATTAAACGATATCAATTTCTCATCGAAAAAGATTTTCAAAGAATTTCCTATCGCTCAAACAATGTCTACAGCTCTTTAAATAGAAAACGGGACATTATTTGAGGGGGCGATATAGTCATATTCTTTTAAAAGGATTTTTAAAAAATGTCATCTCGGAATTAAAGGGAAAAATGTTTTTTTAATAACGGATTATCAATTAAAGGGGAGTTAATGCATTTGTAACTCAATTGGTCTTAAAATGTTATTGGATTTAATCTTTAGGGACTAAATGAAAAAAATGGGGACTTAGAATCTTAGTCATAAACCTAAGGGCTCAATATGTCATTTCTATATAATATTTAGACTTAGGAATAAGTTTGAAAATAAAATAGAAGGTGACTGAAACAACAAGGACCATTCCTGCCAATTTGAAACATAAACCGGTTATAATGTTTTCAAACATATTTGGCTCCACAACACATTCACATTAACTAATCCAAACACATATTTCTCTCGTCATATTTTGCTCCATTCAATCGTGAAAATCAAAACTTGTTTTTAAGGTAAAAGGTACACATTTACTCGTTCCTAATACACTTCTCATCATCTTGATAAAAAGAATTAGATCATAACTCCTTTTATCACTCGTAATCTATTAAAACGGATTAGGGCTCATAATTTAAAGGTTGTAGTTTTAGTCTAATTAGTTGAGGGGTTTTGTGCGTTAGGATTCGACTAAGCTTTGTTAGAAACAGGTTTGAATATATCTTAACCATTTGAGAGATATGATGATTTTTGTTAGATGAATAAAGCAAAACATGTATTCTTGGGTGGAACTATTCTAGGTTTACGTTTAGAATCATCATATAAGCCACTTTATACTATTATAACACTGCTATGCTTCCTTTGATCTTGTTTACTTGGAATCTTTGATTATTAGGTGTGTTGGTTTGAAAATAGCATAAGTTTGCTTGTTTGATGGTTAAAGTGTGTTTGTAAACTGATGTAGGCCCCCTAAGTGCTTATTGCTTGTCCCAAATGGTCCTTATCATGTTTACCATGAGTTTCTTCCCTATGTGAGCTCGAATTTTGATTAGCATGCTTAAAGTGTTGTTTAAATCAAGTGATAAGTGCTTCTGTGATGTTATTGATTGATATGTGCTGATTGTTAGAAGGGCTTACATGTATTTAATTGGTAAAACCTAAGTTAACCATTTTTGAATGAAGCGAAACATGTTGATGTATCTGAAGAGTCTGAACCATTTACAAAGAAAGAAGACTACTGATGACTCTCAGGAAACCGTTGATGTATCTGAAGAGTCTGAACCTGAACCTGAATCAGTTAAGAGAAAGACCTCTAGTAAGAGAAGAGTCAAGAAGAAAGTCACATTATCTGCTGATGACAACATTATCTCTAATGATTCTGACACTGCTTTGGAGTTAGGCAAGTCTATCAGCCAAACTGAAGCTAAAGAAGCAGAAGCAGCTAGACAAGTCCATGCTACTTATGCAAGGATTGTGACAGAATCTGTCCCAAAGCCTACAAGAAGAAGAAAATTAGGCAAGGTGACTTGTGATCCTCCCAAAAAGCTTAAGGGTGTTCCATCTCTTACTCTAGAAGAACAAGAGGCTGTAGACATTATGCAAGCTCTTAAAGAAAGCAAGAGACAACTAGGTACTGAAGGCTCAAGTAAAGAAACTGGTACTATACCAGGGGTTCCCGATGAGTCCATAGTCATCTCTGCTACCTCAAGTGAAGGAACTGGTACTAAACCTGGGGTTCCTGATAAGGAAAAGGAAATAACTGAAGAAAATGTTATCCTTAAGTGGGGATCAGAATAAGAAAGTGAATACTCTGAAGAAGACAAAGTTGATGATGAAGAGAAGGATGACAAGGAAGGAGATGCTGATGATGAAGATGATGAAACTGAATCTGATGAAGATGATATCTATAAGTATAAGATTAGTGTGCGTAAGGATGAGGATGAAGAGATGATTAATGTTGAAGTTGATGATTCTAATAAAGGTGATGAAGAGGTTACTGATGCAGCAAAGGCAGTTGCTGAAAAGACTTTAGAGGTAAAGGATGATCCCAAGAAGATCGAACTCCCTCCAACAAGATCTAGCTTATCTGTATCTTTAGTTTTTTGTGATCAATTCCTTAAACTTTCTTATGATTCTTCTTTGGTTAGTACTGTTAAGGACACTACAGATACAAAGATCAACTCTTTATTGGAAGTTAAGATCCAGTCTGAAGTTCCACATTCCCAGTCTCCATCCGTGCTAAGTGTACCTGTATCTGTGATTTATGAACCTACAGTTCCCACACCAGTACAAGAATATCCTTCAATAGCTACTACAACAACTTTACCTCCCCTATCTGTCTCCACCACACCATCTGTAACTCAACAAATGACAACACCAATTTCCACACCAACAATCACAACCAATGTTCCAATCATCACCACTGTTGTTTCTGAATCCGATGCACT
>BQNB010017145.1:36984-70429 GCA_026074375.1 Tanacetum coccineum | reverse complement strand
TAAGAAACCAGTTTATCATTAGCACCATTTTTCGCAAGATAAACATTTCCCCTCATTGGATTCTTAATTCCAGGACTAATAAGCGAAAGCCCAGAAACCGGCATTTCCTCCTTATATGGGATAAACTTTTTAACCATCACATCTTGTTCTTCACTTCGCTATAACCAAATAAAACATATAAATCCATAAGTAAATACTTTTTACTTGCACAAACTTAATCAAACAAATACAACCTTTTTAAAACAATTTCTACCTTGTTAATCACTTGCTCAAAATTTTGTTTCGGATTCGTGCAAAGCTGAGTAGAACTCAGCCAATTCCTCTTATCACCGATATCGCTTTCGGCTTTCGATACCTCATCATGATCACACCCTTTCTTAAGCGGTATAAACTCTTCAGTCACTGGCTCAATTACTGACCTCCTAAACACCATTAACTCCTCTTTCAAAGCCACAATTGCTGAAAAAAAACATTTGATCAAACACTTAACACAGAAATCACCAATCTCACAAACCCATTAACCAAATCAAAAACCACCAAAAACCCATCTCACAATTCCATCAAAAAACACAAATTCACAAAAAAAAACAAAGAAAAAAACTAACCATCATTCATCAACAGCTTGCACAAGGGCAGTTCACGTTCGAAAGCATGGATTTTAACAATTTCAGTCTCTAATCTATGAACATAATCATCAACTGCTAATATCTTTTCAGTGACAGAATCCATCTTCGTTAATCCACCCAAAAACTGACTGATAGTTTTCGGTATAAAAATTGGATTCAAATCCAAACTCAAATCCTGAGCACCCATTTTTTTTATGATCTAAAAAACAGAGTATGAAATAAATAAATAAAAAGGAATCTTATTTGAGGGTTTGATATGATGTATTTATAGAGGTCGATTTATACGAAGAAATGATAAAAATGTGAATAGATTCTGTTTTATTTTTTGGTTTTTCCGTTTCATGGGATTTTGACAGTGTGTTGTGTTTTAATGGTGGTCTCGCATATACGTTTAGTCGCATATTATCTTGTTTTTTTAGTATGTTTTGAGTCAATTACAAAATTAGTCCTTGTAGTTTGCACAAACTACAGGTTCAGTCCCTGCTTTTTTCAAAAATGCATTCATCGCTTTTGTGAGAAGGTTAAGTGGTGTTTAGTTGTGGAAAAAATTTCATGTTTTTCTGATTCTAAGTTTCTAGAGAAGGAGATGGTTTTTCTTCTCTAGAGAAGAGTTAAGAATTTTGAAAACCTTTTTAGATAAGAGTTATATTTTTCTTTTTAAAAAATGAAAAGATGTTTAAAGAATCTATATTCACTCATTTTTCTTATCATATTTAATATTTTTTGTCATATTAGCTTTTTGTATACGATTATAAAAACAATAAATAAAATACAAATGAAATTAATAAAAACTAACTACAATCATAAGCATATATTTAATTTGTAGTATACTTGAAATTAACATTACCGAACATATATAAATCTCAATTAACTTTACGTTTTAGTCAAATTTCTTACGATTTCGTCTGTTTTTTTACGTTTTCGTCATATTTCTTACGTTTTCGCCCGTTTTTTACGTTTTCATCCGATTACTTATGTTTTTGTCTTTTTTTACGTTTTTGTCCGATTTCTTACGTTTTCGTCTTTTTTTTATGTTTTCGTCCTTTTTTACGTTCTCGTCTGTTTTTTACGTTTTCGTCCGATTTCTTACGTTTTCGTCTGTTTTTTTACGTTTTCGTCCGATTTCTTACGATTTCGTCTGTTTTTTTACGTTTTCGTCCGATTTCTTACGATTTCGTCCGTTTTTTACGTTTTCGTCATATTTCTTACGTTTTCGCATTTTTTTACGTTTTCGTCTGATTACTTACGTTTTCCTTTTTTTAGGTTTTCGTTCAATTTCCTATGTTTTCGTCTGTTTTTTTACGTTTTCGTTAGTTCTCTTACGTTTTCATCTGATTTCTTACGTTTTTGTCCCTTTTTTTTACATTTACGTCCGTTTTCATTCGTTTTCGTCTGTTTTCTTACGTTTTTCTTCCATTTTCGTCTGTTTTCCTACGTTTTGATCTGTTTTTTAAAACGAATAAATATGTTTAAAACGTAAGAAAACAAAGAAAGGGGTCATAAAACAAAAGAAAACGTCCAAAACGGAAGAAAACGGATACGTAAGAAATCGATCGAAAACGTAAAAAGGGCAAAAAAGTAAGAAATCGGACGAAAACATAAGAAATCAGACGAATTCATAAAAAAACGGACGAAAACGTAAGAAATCTTATGAAAACTTAAGAAATCGGATGAAAACGTAAGAAATCAGACGAAAACGTAAGAAATCGGATGAAAACGTCAAAAACAGACGAAAACGTAAGAAATCTAACAAAAACGGGCGAAAACGTAAAAAAACGGACGAAAACTTAAGAAATCGGACGAAAATGTAAAAAACGGACGAAAACGTAAGAAATAGGACGAAAACGGAAAAAACGGACGAAAACGTAAGAAATCGGACGAAAACGTAAGAAATCGGACGAAAACGTAACAAAACGGACGAAAACGTAAAAAAATTGGATGAAAACGTAAAAAATCAGACGAAAACGTAAAAAAACAGACGAAAACGTAAGAAATCGGACGAAAATGTAAGAAAATGGGCAAAAACATAAAAAACAAACGGAAACTTAAGAAATCTGATGAAAACGTAAAAAAACGGATGAAAACGTAAGAAATAGGACTAAAACGTAAAAAGACGGACGAAAACGTAAGAAATCGGACGAAAACGTAAAAAATCGGACGAAAACGTAAAAAAATAGAAGAAAACGTAAGAAAACAGGCGAGAACGTAAAAAAACGAACAGAAGCTTAAGAAATCGGACGAAAACGTAAAAAACTGACGAAAACGTAAGAAATCGGACAAAAACGGATGAAAACGTAAAAAACGGACGAAAACATGAGAAATCGAACGAAAGCGAAAATAAACAGAAAAAACCGATGAAAGCGTAAAAAGACTGACGGAACGTATAAAACGTTAAAAAATGTAAGAAAACACTATAATTTAGTTGGTCGACCTGACCCAACCGTTTGATCCATGACCCGTTAGACCCATTTTTAAAACATGACTTGTTTGACCGATGACCCATGACCAAACCGACCCAATCCGACCCATTTGCCACCTCTAGATGGGGTTAGAATATTGGTACTCACGTTTTATTTGGTTTGAGTTATATTTACGTTTTATTTTGTTAGGGGAAAAAATTGAGAATAGTAAATTGTGGTTTTCCATTTTTCCATATAAATTTAGAAAATGAGAATTTTTTGTTTTTTGAAAAATATTGGAAAAAAGTGCAAATAAACAAGTTTTCAGTTTTTCCATTCTCAAATGAAAATTTTCTTGAAAAAATAGGATATTTTTCCGGTGTGTTTAGTTGGTGAAAAATATCTTATTTTTTTCAGGAAATTTTTCATTTGAGAATGAAAAAACTAAAAACTTGTTTAGTCGCACATTTATTTCAATATTTTAAAAAAAGCATAATTCTTATTTTCTAATTTTATATAGAAAAATAGAAAATCGCATTTTACTCTTCTCCATTTCTTTTCATTTCTTAGAAAGGAAAAATACACCTCTCATCTGAACAAGTTTTCAAAATTCTCAACTATTCTCTAAAAAAAAACTATTCCCTTCTCTAGAAATTTAAAAACAGAAAAATATGAAAAATTTTCTACAACTAAACACCATTTTAGGGTGTGTTTAGTTTGGGAAAAATATCTCATTTTTTAAGGAAAATTTTCATTTGTGAATGAAAAAACTGAAAACTTGTTTAGTCGCATTTTTTTAATATTAAAAAAAACAAAATTCTCATTTTCTAATTTTATATAGAAAAATAGAAAATCACATTTTACTATTCTCCATTTCTTTTTATTTTTTAAAAAGAAAAAATGCAACTCCCATCTAAACAGGTTTTCAAAATTCTCAACTCTTCTCTAGAGTAGAAAAAACATTCCCTTCTCTATGAATTTAGAAACAGAAAAGCATGAAATTTTTTCTGCAACTAAACACCACCTTAGGGTGTGTTTAGTTGGGGGAAAATATCTCATTTTTCTAGGAAATTTTTTATTTGAGAATGAGAAAACTGAAAACTTGTTTAGTTGCACTTTATTCCAATATTTAAAAAAAAAAGAAAATTCTCATTTTTCTAATTTTAAATAGAAAAACAGAAAATCACATTTTACAATTCTCTATTTTTAAAAGGAAAAATACAATCCACATCTAAACAGGTTTTCAAAATTCTCAACTCTTCTCTAGAGAAGAAAAATCATTCATTTCTCTAAGAATTAGGGGTGTTCAGTGTTTGACTTGACACCGAACAAACCGAAAAATAAACCAGACCGAAACCAAATAAAACCGGATCAAAAAATTTAATTGGTGTATGGTTTGGTTTGAAACTGAACTGAAGTATTTAATTGGTGTTTGGTTTGGTTATAGTTTGACAAAACTAAAATCAAACCAAACCGAAAAAAACCGAATATCTCTATACACATAATTTTTTTTAATTATATATATACATATTTTCTATCTTAATATCTTAACTAGCATTCCTAGTTCTTTAAAATATCTTTTAAGCTAATTACTCTTCAAATAAAACATTGATGGGTATCGAGGAGCAACTGAGCAAAAGTTTACCTACTTGATTCCTATAAATTCACATATAGCGAGTGAATTTCCATCCGGGTTTGGATGCTTGAAGATAGAATGTTCAAGCTAATAATACTTCAGAAGACTTTTGTCAAAGAAAAATTTTCTTATTTTGTTTTTATGTATTTTCTTTAAGTTCTGAACCATTTACTTTCTTATAAAAAAATTGATTTATTTGAGCACTTTGTTAGACCTTTTGATTTGTTAATTTTATTTGAAAACATTGGTTTTTATTTGTGACTTGTAGATTATATTTTGGAGTTTACTTGAATTTGATTTTATTTGGTTTAAACCGAAATCAAACCGAATTATAATTTGGTGTATGGTTTGGTTTTATCCATTCTATAATTGGTCTAGTCTGGTTTGGTTTTGGTTTTGGTTTTGGTTTTGACTTTAGAAATTTTCAAACCGATGAACCCGAATCATACAACCCACAAACTCGAAAATCGAACCGATGAATACCCCTACTAGGAATTTAAAAACAGAAAAACATGAAAAAATTTCTACAACAAAACACCACCTTACAAGTTCACATTTGTCTCACTAAAGTTAAATTAATGATAATTCCATCCCAAAATAAGTGTTAAGTTTGATTTTTTTTAGTCATTTTTATTCAATTTTGAACTTAAATATTTTTGTTCGTGTTATATAGTACTACGTACTTGCTAAACATTGTACCAGTGAAAAATACATATAAAACACAGTCTGTTCATATATTTTGCATCAAGTATTATATAAAACAAAAACAAATATTCAAAGTCAAAGTTGAACAGAAAAACTGCAAAAAAAATCAAACTTGACATTTACTTTATGACGAAGGGAGTATAAAACTATCATTTTCGTCTTTCTTTTCATTTTGGTCTCTGTCAGAGTAATTTAGTCATTTAATTTTGGCTAAAGACTAATAATGTACTTGTAAGTTCCTCACAAATACGACGATTGCACTTTAAAAAGGTAGAGACTGAAACTGCAATTCGACTAAAACAATAGGACTATTTTTTGCAATTTATTCTTATGTATTGGTAAAATGACGAAAGTGTCCTTTTGGAGATTGGTTTAACTCGTGTAGAAAGAACGAGTCATCTGGAATTTAAGACGCGTTATTAAAATGATTCTTTTGTGTCGGTTTTATTCTTTTGGAAGGTTATATATTCTTAGATTATATTTCAAAGTTTAGTGTTAAATCAAGCGAAGTAAATGTGTATGTAATTTTAATAACGTTAACTAATCTAAGAGGACGTTTGGTATGATGGAATGGAAAAGCGAGAAACTAAATTAGAAATATTTCCTTAGTTTGGTACATCATTTAATGAGAATAAAGAATTAAAATATTATTCTTTGAAAAGCAAATCCATTCTTTAAAAAAAGTGAAGAATGGTGAGAATCACCAACTTGAAAATCAAAAAACTATGTAAAAAAAGAGACAAATCATATGTGTGACACATGATTTTCATTTACACAGTTGTTTGTTAAAAAATTTAAAAAAATTTCGTACTTTTTAAAATCTTAATTTTTTTAATAAATTTAATTTTTTTTTCGTACTTTTTAATTTAACAAAAAATTATTTTTAAAAAAAATTAAGAAAAAATAAAAAAGTTAAAACTTTTTACGTTTTACTTTGACTTTTTTTACTTTTTTATTTTTTCTGAACTTTTAAAACGATGTAATTTTTTCGTAGAAAAAAGTTATCTTTTAAAAATTAAAATTAAATTTAAAAAGTACGTAAAAAAATTTTAATTTTTTTATAAAATAAAGATTTTAAAAAGTTTGAAATTTTTTTAAAGATTTTTGTAAAAAAATTTTTAATTTTTTACGAAAATTATTTTTTTAAATAGAAAAAAGTACGAAAAAAGATTTTTTTTTTAAATTTAAGATTTTACAAAATACAATTTTTTTTAAAAATATGATATTCCTCACATTGATTCTGTAATGGGTACCAAACATATGAATCTATCCACTTTCTTGGGATCTATTCTCTTTCTTTACGATTTCATTATTTACTTTATTTTCATTCTTTGTCATTTAGTCGTACCAAACGTCCCCTAAAGGTAGTGTTAAATAAGTTTAGTAATATATATGTAAAGTTTTTAAATTTTAAACAAATAAAAATCTGTGTTAAATCGGATGAAGTAATCGTGTAACTTTTATAATGTTAAATACATTAAAGGTGGTGCTTAATAAGTTTAGTAATATAAACTTAAAGAAATTGATTTGCACACATTTAAGAATTGATTGAGACACTCTAATCCATACATTAAGTACTTATACAATATTGACATAATGCTTAACTATTTGTATATTAAAATGTGCAAATAATAAATTAAAGTGTCCAAATCATCTCCCTAAATTAGTCCTTGTTTTTTTATTATGTTTTGAGTCAATTACAAAATTAGTCCTTGTGGTTTGTACAAACTACAGGTTCAGTCCCTGCTTTTTTCAAAAATGCATCAATCGCTTTTGTGAGAAGCTTAGGTGGTGTTTAGTTGTGGAAAAATTATCATGTTTTTCTGTTTCTAAATTCCTAAAGAATGAGATGGTTTTTCTTCTCTAGAGAAGAGTTGAGAATTTTGAAAACTTGTTTAGATAGGAGTTGTATTTTTTTATTTTAAAACATAAAAAGATGTTTAGATGGATCTATTTTCACTCATTTTTCTTCTCATATTTAATATTTTTTCATATTAGCTCTTTATATACGATTATAAAAACAATAAAAAAATAAAATACAAATGAAATTAATAAAAATTAACTACAATCATAAGCATATATTTAATTTGTAGTATACTCGAAACAAAACGGACGAAAAAGTAAGAAATCGGTCGAAAACGTAAAAAATCAGACGAAAACGTAAAAAACGAACGAAAACGTAAGAAATCTGACGAAAACTTAAGAAATCGGATTGTAACACCCCTAAAATCAGGTAGCAGCGGAATGGTAACATTGGGGTGCTACGTCAAAGTACAACAATCAAGATATAGGAAACGACCTTAAATGGACGTTTTAAGATAAGATTTCATTCGATGCCATAGCAAAATATCAGAGTTCATACATTAGGTCCCATATGTTTTAAAAGTCATAAACATTTCAAGTACATATTTAATTAAACAAAAGCTTCATAATACCAAAAGATGACTTAAGTTTTTAAAGATAATAAAAGTTGCATTGAATATAGATAAACACAGAATCCATCTTCATTGATATCCGTCACGGCTCCCGTCCAATCTTCATACCCTAGGACCTGAAATTACATGCTAAAAGTCAACACAAAGGTTGAGTGAAATCATAGGTTTATCGGTAAAAAGGGTGGACCACAAGATCGAAGTAATAGTAGACTCTGAAACACATTCAGTAGTCCAAAACGTTTATTATTGCACTAAGCTCATGACCCCGAAGCCTTAACTAGATTTGTGCCCCAATCAGAATATAGGATGCTTGCCAACAACCTAACACCTCTCAATGTTAAATGCACCTTGATCAAACTAGTGACCCAAGGAAAGGTGGGGATTGTCAGTCCCGATAGATCTATCCACAACACTCGCGCTTACTACAATAGCAATTAACGGTTCATGATAAATAGGGACTTCACGGCAATAAGGTAACTTAGCAATAATATTCAGGCAGTAATCTGGATAGCATACACTTTGTAAACACTTTGAAAACACTTAGAAAAACACTTGTGTCCAATAGTAAAACAAGCAATGTAATTCACCCCGTAGATTTTGTAAAACAATCACGTAGTAAAAAGGGGGCTATGAACTCACCTCGAGTGAATGGTAATCAACAAGTATTCACAATAGAAAAATGCGTCACGAAGGAATCCGAAGGCAACCTAATCCAATATAGGTCGTATAAGTACTAAACACTTTGATTATTTATAGGTCGTATAGCTCATCATACTATCGTTCGGGCTATCATAATTAAGAGGTCATGTAGTGACGTATGAGGAGCTAGGACACTTTAAATCGTAAATCCAACAACTCGTCGATACGCCACCCCGAAGAGGCCTCATTATGAAACTCCCTAGTAATATAGTACTTTGATTAACTAATACCACATATAATTCTATATAGCTACATCACCATCTAATCGTTTTAGTGAAATCATATTTATAAAGTAAAAACGTTTATAAGTATACTTTAGTAAAACTGGCGTAACTTTCTCGTTTTTAGTCCGTTTCTTTCGTTTCTTACGTCCACGCCTTCGTATTAAGACGAGTTATCAAAATATAACATTTTCAAAATTTGAGTTTTTCTGATGAATAGTGATTTTACTGTTCATAACAGTTATATATTTATTTTTATAGATTTAGTTATCGTAAATCTCGTAAATGTCGTAACTTATTCGTTTTAACTCCGTTTTTAGCGATTCTTTCGAGTACGTTCTCGTATTTAAAAGTTTTATCATATTAATGATGTTTTAAAAATATAAGTTTCTGTGGTGAATAGTAATTTTTATAAAAATAGTTTTATAAAAGTATATATTTAACGTAAACTTGAAATCGTCGTATCTTTTTCGTTATAAATCGGTTTTTCGAGTTTCTTATCATTTTGGAATCGTCATGAGGTGTATTATCTTTATAAAATGTAAAACCTACTGTCTAAAACACGAACTAAAACAGCCCACAAATGTCTTTAATCTCACATGAAATCATAAACTTTCCTTAATTAACTTTTAATCACTAGTTTATACTTAAACATTTTCCACTTAAACCAACATGTTAACATACTTATAATCTCATTATTCCATGATATTACCAATCACATATCATATGAAAAAGTGTACAAAATCATAATCACAAGTAAGTTATCCATTTAACATGTTTAAAACCCTAAATGGTGATTTAGTTATATAGAACATGTAAACACATAAAAATGATAAAAGTAAAGACATAAAGGTTTATAGATAACCTTATAGTGATGAATGATGATGAGAAATATAATCTAAACCCTTGTTTAGATTTTTAAACCAAGCTTGCAAGATTAGAAACCTTAATTTCCCAAGAAACCCTAATTTCACTTTCTTTGCTTCAACACTTGAAAATACTTAACCTAACCTTCAAACCATCTTAGTAGGTCTTAGATATGTTGTGTGTATGCTTGCATAAGTGGTAGAAAAATTTGTATGGTTTGTGTGGGATGGGCTTTTTGAGCCGTGGGTTTTGCCAAAAGAAAGAGAGAAAAGATGAAATTTTTCACTTAAGGAAATGAGCAAGTATGTGTTATGTATCAAGTCTAAGGCATTATATATCATCTTGACTAGTCCAAGACATAATGAGGGTCTTAAGGAGGTCTTGGTCAATACTTAGAAGAAATGAGCTCTATGTCCCCTAAACTAGGAATCATCCCATGATTTCAAGGATCATGTTTCTAAACTAGATTTTTTTTTTGGTTTTTCTATCTATAACCGGCCATGTATGTATATAGGTAAGATATTTGTAATTTTTATGTATTGGGTATAAAAGTGGGTATTTGTTGAAGCGTAGAAAAGTTTTGGTGCTTCCGGGTATGCCTAAATGTATTTAATTGCGAAATAAAAATAAAATATAAAAAGTTGATTATTACTGTCGTAAAAATAATATATTGCTTGTTTGACGAAAACTTTAATTCGTTTGGTGTCCGTTTACGCTAATTGTTGATTTTTAGTTTACGCGATTTAACTATATATAATAAGAATTAAAAGTAAACGCGTACTAAAAAAATAATTAGTAAAATAGATGACGTCGTAAATGACCTGAAAATACGGAATGTTACATGAGTCTATTAGAATACTATTAGCTTATGCTTGTACTTTAGATTTTAAGCTATTCCAAATGGATGTAAAAAGTAAATTCCTAAACGGTTTTATCAATGAGGAGGTATACGTGGCACAACCTTCAGGATTCATTGACTTTAAAAAAAAACAGATCATGTTTATAAACTTAAGAAAGCTTTATACAGTCTTAAACAAGCACCCAAAGCTTGCTATGATAGATTAAAAGCTTTTCTTATTAAACATGAATACAAAATAGGAATGGTAGATAACACACTTTTTACCAAAAAGAAAAGTTTAAACCTCATCATCGTTCAAATATATGTCGACGACATTATATTCGGCTCGACTTGTCAAGACATGTATGATAAATTTGCCAAAATCATGCATGACGGGTTCGAGATGAGCATGATGGGTGAACTTAACTTCTTCCTTAGATTACAAATAAAACAAATGGAAGATGGTATTTTCTTTAATCAATCTAAATATATTAAAGAAATGCTTAAGAAAATTGGCTTAGAAGATTCTAAACCAATGAAAACCCCCCATGTCCTTCGATACTAAACTCACGAAAGACGAAGAGTGTGAGTCGGTAGATAGTACCAAGTATCAAGGCATGATAGGTAGTTTATTATACCTAACGGCAAGAAGGCCCGATATCATGTTTAGTGTCTGCCTTTGTGCTCGCTTCCAAGAGGCTCCCAAAACCTCTCACCTTGAAGCGGTTAAGTGTATCTTCTGATACATTAAAGGCACTACGCACTTAGGATTATGGTATCCTAAGGGAACTGGCATAGAAACCATAGTATATGCCAACTCTGATCATGCGGAAGATTGTGTAGACATAAAGAGCACTAGCTGTATTTGTACGTTCGTGGGATGTTGTTTAACATCGTGGTTCTTGAAGAAACAAACTGCTCTTGCTATATCCACTACCGAAGCCGAATACGTAAGCGCCGGAAAGGCATGTCAACAAGCACTATAGATGAAACAAGCTCTTATCGACTACGACGTACGACTCGACGACGTCCCGATCATGTGCGACAACAAAGGCGCGATTGACCTTAGCAAAAACCCGGTGCAACACTCTCGTACTAAACACATCAAAATACGTCACCACTTTCTTCGTGATAATGTCCAGAAAGGACATATCTCAATCGAAAAAGTGTCGTCCGTCGACAATATCGCCGACATTCTTACGAAACCCCTTAAACGTGAATCGTTTAATTATCTTCGTCTTGGTTTAGGAATGATGGAACACATTCCATAAATCGTGTTAGTCCGCTTCTCCTTCTTCTAGTCTCGATTCTAGTCCGCGTTCCATTCCATGTCGTGACAATTTAACAACTTCATCCGAAGCTTGTTAAATATTTTTAATTCGCGAAATGCAAATTAATTAGTCACTCTTCCTCGTAAATTCGTGTCAAAATTTAAAAGTCCAAAAACCTGTAATATAGGCGGCCCCCATATCTCAGGCGGCCCCAAACCATTTTCAGGCGGCCCCCTGATCGATATGGGACCGCCACCAGCAGACACCTATTATCTGCACATTGTCAAAAAAATTCAAAACTCAAAACCAAACACCCCCTCTTCCTGCTGGTGCGATGAACACGAAACCAAAATCATCAAAACTCAAAATCAACCACTAAAACACTAATTGAAGATAAAACCAACACTAATAATCATTCCTAACATCATAAAGATCATTAATTGCAAGTTATTTCATTTATTTTCTTTCAATTTGAGTCTAGGATTCATGGTGAACACAAAAATTGAAATTAGGGATTTTCCATTTTTCTTTCAATTTTATACAATTAGGATTACTATGATATAATGTATAACTAATATGCTTCCCTTAGACATAGGATTTACATACACTAGTGAGTTTGTCGAAAAATTAATTTCGAACCAAAACCTCAATTTTATTTTCAAATCACTCACGTTAGGAACATAATAAAATTGTTGTTATGCATTGTTAATACAACTTAAAAACGTTTTTAAACACATGCATAATGATCTCATGAACAAAATTCGAGATACATAATTCATATGTATTTTTCGACATGTTTGGATGAGCAAAATCAAATTAAGGAGCGTTTGGGTTAACTCTTAGGATTTTATTTCTAGGTCGAGTTAATCGTTACTCCACATTTGTCACATTTAGGCACACACTAGAAACAATGTCCATACAATACTACAAGTAAATGATAATAAAATGTGACTTCAATACTTTCTTTCTAGGTAATCATGCCTCGCAAATCATCTGAAGACCATAAAAATACAAGACACTACATTCCAATAATTTCACATGAATACCGTTCACCTATAAAAGAAAGACTAAGAAACCTTGAAAGTCGCTACATTCATGAGGGTCGGGTGGTTTTTGAGGACTTTGCGGATCTACGCTATGTTCGGTCCTTGTTTAGTTTTCTTGAGTTTGAGTGTCTTCTTGAAATCAATGACCAAATTTGTTTTCGCTTCATACTTAAATTTTATAGTCAATATCAAATAAACTATTTCGACGATGGTCAAATGTTAATCGAATTTGTAATTCAAAATCAGTTCTTTTCTTACACTCTTGAAGAATTTGCTCAAATGCTTGACATACCTTGTGAGGGTGCTTGTGTCTTTACCGACAAGTGGTCACTTGACGAGTTGGCATATGATGTTCCTAGGGATGGTCCATACCAAACCAACCCTCCTTCTCCTGATGACATCATTTCGTATATTCGAAATGATCGAGAAGGTCTGGTCACTCACACCCATCATAGGCAAAAAATTGATGTTCAAGATTATCAAATTCTTACTCGTGAAATTGTGTCAACCCTGAAGCCTTTGGAAGAAATTATCAGGGAAAATGTTTTCTGTCTGGGGGGTAATCGGGACCATGTTCCCGCGTGTCTTTGTTACATGCTCTATTGTATTGCAAGATCCAAAAAGTTCAACCTCGCCTATTATATGGCAAAACGAATTGGTGGGTTATTAAACAAGCTAGGTTAATTTTACCTTATGGTATGTTATTAACCCGTTTGTTTAAATTCGTCATGAGTGAAAGTCCTGAGTTGGTCAATGAGTCTTATGTCTTGTACGATCGTGTCATGAATCCTCTTACCGCTCAACAAGAGTGAAAGACTAGAAAGGATTATGGCACGAGAAGAGGTCGTCACTCCACTTCTTCTCCCTCCGCCTTCGATCAACCATCCTCCTCTCATCTCAACGATGATGATGATGATGATGGAAATGACGAAGGGACCTCGCGTGCAAGCACTCCTTCCCCCACTTGTTTTGTTAATTCATTAACAAATGAGGTTCCTCAAGTCTTTCAAAACCCACCAAACATTGACCCCGACATGGAACCATTTTACACCCGCCAAACCAAAATCATCAACCGTCCAGTTACGAGATGAGCATCGTGGTGGATTAAGGTCAATTGGGAAAGGCCTCAAGAACTTGTGGAGAAACATGAAGAAGAAGTGAGCAATTTGGAAAATTGCTATATGACAATATTAATTGTATTTACTACTTTATTATGCTTAGGTACTTAAACTTATGCTATTTAGTAGTAACTTAGTACGTAGTACGGGCAACATAACTTGCCTTGGATGATCATTCCATTTTATCATCCTAAACCCTTGCTTGCATGCACCTTGATACACTATGGTTACTTATATGATATTATGCATGATTATCTCTTAGTTAATATACCTATATGTGATTCTTTAATAGAATTTAGGATAGTTGGTTCTGTGAATTTTATTATTAGGTATTAGATGATTCATGATGAAATAGGATTGACTGCAAAAGGGTGACTATAGGAAATTTTTCTGGACTTGTTTTACAAAAATTTAAAAACTGGAAAAATTCTACTCCTCCAGAAAACGGCCCCCATAAATACTGGACGGCTCCTAAATATATCTGGGACCGCCATATAATTATGGGACTGCCATCAGAGTCACGGGAATTTTATTGTAACCACCTGATTTTCTGTACAGTTGACTATCCTCTCCACTAGACACAACTATACTTTCTGCATTTTGCTAAACCACTTTTGGAATCTATTTTCTTAATCCTCATGCTTTGCCTCTTCAATCCTATGCTTCCTAATTAAATAAGCCATCCTTCCCACTCTTTTTATCATCTTCATCTTCTTCAAACCCTCCTACCATGGATTTTACTCAAGATTCCTCCTCTAACCCTTCCAAAAAAATCAAACTAACCATAATCCCACCTAGACAACTATTTGTTAAAAATTTTAGTGATGAAGATGTCACCACCATACCTTCTCCCATAACAACATCCTCTTCTCCTTCTCTACCAAATGCACCATCAAAAACTACATCCACCAAAGATACATCATCTACCTTTGGCACTACCTCTTCCTTATTTAAATCAAAACCTCAATCCTTATCTCTTAATTCTAATGACACACCCTCTCCTCAACCATCCAATCCTTTTCTTGAAAATGTCATGGTTGCACCTCCAAGACCCTCACATCCACTTCCACTCTAAAGTCATCCCTCCTTGGACATCACTCTTTCCTTGTCACCAATCACCACTCTTGATCACATTCTTGATACCCCATCACCACCTTCACCATAACCACAACCTCAACCACCTCTCATGGGTCACTCCATTTACTTCAAGTATCATGACTATCAAGGGTCAACTTGTCTTTGTTGTTTTCACAACCACAATCTTATCTTTCCTCTTAGGGATGAGATGAACCTAATGTTTGCTCACATTGAGTATCTTCTTAATTCTACCATGACTTCACTCTCTCCACTTCACCTTTAAAAACTAGGTCATATCACCTCATAATTGGTCACCCTAACCTTTTTGCTCAAAATCATTTCCTATGAATCAAGGATCATCTAGGATTTATGTTGTATTAACTTTATCCACCTTATGTATTATGTTTAGATTGTGATGTAATTTATGAATGAATGTTTCTTTGTTAGACTTAGTTCTATTTTCCTTGCATGTAGTATGTTTCTTGTATGAGTTTCTTATGTGATGAATGAAACTACTTTATGGTTTAACTTGCATGAATTGCTATATTGTTACTAGTTGGGAATATATTCTTGCACTTGTACTTCTAACTTTGTTTTGTAGCAAACAATTTTCGTAAGATCGATCCCTTGGTGCCCCTAACGAGGGAGAGCCTACATCAAGGGGGAGTCTTGATATCGTCGACTTCTTTCTTTCTACAACAATTCGACTGTCGACGATCGTCCTTTTTGAATTTGACAAAAAGGGGGAGAAATGGAATGAAACTCATTAATAATTTAAAACCTTTAATTTTATAAAAAAAATAAGTTTATATTTTATCATCATCAAAAAGGGAGAGATTGTTGATACAAATAATGTCTAAAAACGTTATTTATAGTTTTCGAGCTCTCGATGTTTTAAAGATAACAAAATGTAAAAACGTTTACGATAAAAATAAACGTTTACAAATTATTAATCGTAAATTTCCATTTCAAATGTAAATCACTTAAGTGATCCAATCTCTCTTTCTCATCTCTATCAAGTGCAAAAGAAGAACATTCGTATTCGCCAAGAAACGAATTGTTGTTTAGTGATCTCTCTTCTCTTCTTCTAAGTATCAAATCTCCATTGTAATTATCTTGTGTAATTGTGTGATTCGAATTGTGTGTAAATCCGATAGTGTAGATCTTGTGATTGTGTAGTACTTGTGAAGTGGTAGATTGATTCTAGCTAAGATTAGGACTCGACATTTAGCTTAGTGTCGGAAAATAACGTAAGCGACGTGTAAACGGTTTTCTCTGCCTAAAGGGAGCTTGTTGACATAGTGAAATCTCGAGTAGGATACTCGAGGAGTGGAGTAGGGCGAAGAGGAGCTTCGTAGCCGAACCACTATAAATCTTGATGTCTTGGTTTGATTGTTCCTTTCCTTATCTCTTTATATTGTTGTCATTGTTATTTAGTATTAGTTTAGATATTTACATTGTTGATTCATATTGTTGATTGGTTGAACATACAATTCGAATCTAAGTATTTTGAAAGCAAACTCTTAAAACGTAAAACGAACTAGTAAACTATTCAACCCCCCTTTTAGTTTTCACATAATGTTTTAATTGGGTATGATGGGGATCAAATGACATGTTAGTAGTGAAAGAGTATTTTGGTGCGTGAGTGTCAAAAGTGATGATATTGAGGTGGCGTTGAGGTGACACCAAAAAGTTGGTTTTGACATGCTGCCCTACCTGATTCTCTTAGATCCTTAGGTAAGGTAACATGTCAATTTTCACTTTTCAGTGTCACCTCAGCACACTCACACACCAAAACACCTCTTCATTAATGGCGTGCCATTTCCCCATTTAGGACCCACTCACCCACGAATTTATTTTATTTTTCATTATTTCAAACAAATTAAATTTCATTTATTCAAAAATACAAAGTACAATATGCAAATTAAAAAAGCATACGAAATTTAAAAAACGATACAAAAATTAAAAAAAATCAAATTATTAATAAACTAATTTTCTTGTTGATGTCATTATCAAACATGCTCACTAAGATTTCGTTGAATGCTTGAGTGTGTTTTATTTATCATGCGGTTCTTTAGCTTTGCTTCGTTGCACTTCGCATCTCTCGATCCTGGTACGTTGCATATATTGTCGCGGACTAATAGAAATGTCGTTCGTTTTGGATATCGCAAACTTTTAATCTTTAAATATCATGTTATGCAATATGATGCACGTGTACATGATTCTTCGTAGCTTGTTGATAGTCCAAGCACGCGCCGATTGGTTATAATATGCCAACGTCCTTGGAGGACACCAACGGCTCTTTCAACATCTTCTCGGGCACCTTGTTGTCGTCGTTTAAATTGGGCATTTTTCTCGTCTCGTACAACCGTAAATGAATTGACAAAAGTTGCCCACTGTGGGTAAATCCCGTCAGCTAGGTAATACCTTTTTTTCAAATGTAACTATGTTTACTTCAAACGGAGCCACAGGGTCGACGTCATCAAGAAGGTTGTCGAATAACGAAGAAATATTTAAAATGGTAAGATCATTATTCGCACTCGCAACGCCGAAAAATGCATGCCAAATTCACAAATCGTATGAGGCAACGACTTCAAGCATTATAGTTGGGATTTTTATCAGCTCTCCCAAATTGTCCGTGCCATCATTTCAAACAATTAGTCAATTCCCATTGCATACAATCAATGCTTCCAAGCATTTTCGAAAACCCATGAACCATGTTATGTGTGGTGTATAACTTTTGAATGTCATTGAAGTTAGATTTTTCCTATTTGTAAATATTCATCAAATGCATCTGGTGTTGTGTCGTACGTCAATTGACGTATGACGGGTGTGCACTTCATAATAACACTGAAACTCATCTGACCCGTACAATTGGGTCGGATCGCAAAAATTTAAAATGCTTGGAAAGAGGTTAGACAATTTGAATATAAGTTTCAATACCTTGGACTATTTTTAAAAATAGTTTTCGGCTCATACGATATACGTCTAAAATAGTAATCCGGATATTTTGGATTATTGCTAAAGTAGTCGGCCATCAAACGTGCTTCAACAATATCACGCTCACGATAGATCGGAGTACGGGTACGTGATCTTTCGGCTTGTTGTTGCAACGATTGATCATACTGAACGACTTTCATAATCAACTAGATGTCACTTTGATCATCGAGATCGGACGTATCGGAAAAGATGAATCACTCATGTTTTTTTGGTAAGGAGTATTTATTTTGATAGAGAAAGTTGTGTAAAAAATGATTAAAAGGAGGTAATATATATAGTGTTTAAAAGGGGTTAATTTCAAATTAAAAAAGAACTTAAAAAAATATAGCCGTTATTTAACGGTTACCTTTCTTTCGTCCTTTCCTCGCCAGTTTCACACCATTTAAGTAGCGCCAAAGCAAAAAAAATTGATGATCGGTGTGGTGGCGCACAAGTGGCGGCCCCAAATGGCTAGCCACGATGGATTTTGCAGGGGTGGGCGCCAGGATACCGTATGCTCCTAGGAAATCAATCTAATCACGCGTATCCACTTCAGGAAAATATTTGAATTTTGTGTCTAAACGTTTCATAATTTGTCTTGACCTTTTAGGGGATGATAAGTTGGTAAAATGATTCATTTGGTGGTGATTGTATAGCGGTTTACAACTCATATCTCTTTTACAAAAAATTTCGGTCGTGCATTGTACTATTGTTTGTAAGAGTTCAATTACTACGCAAGTGCAGCAAGACGAAAACAAATAGGTATATGTCGGAGCTCTAAACATTGGAGCATCAGCACATCTACAATCAATTCTAAAAGATTTTACTATAGTTGGAACAGGAAGAGAGCGAGCGGAAAAAAAAATGAGAAGAATAAGGTAATTTTAACCACACATTTTAGACCGGGAAGGAAAAATTATAGAAAGATGCATGCATTTTTTTTATGCATCTGGATTGTGTACCAACAAGCCAGCATTAGAATGAGCAAACTTCACAAAACAAACCAATGATATGTAATCTCCAGGCCTAGTAGATCTAAGTTTCCACTAGCAAAATTTACCAAGAAGGTGACAAGTTAGAAGCACATTCAACTACTCCAAAAAGCCATAAGCACAATACAATTACCATGTTACTAATTTTGACAACCTAGACAACGCTATATAGTTGCTTGTGAAGAACTGATGTATAGTCACCAAACTGAATGTCGGTAGGAGGATGCAACTCAAATGCATACACAATTGCTTTTGACACCAACATCGCCTTTTTAGTACTGACGTCATCAGCAAGCTTCCCAAAGCTGTATTCATCAAATGCAAATGATTCTCTAAGAAAGAAGAAATTCTCTCTCGCAAGACTTTCAACCTGCAGCAATAAATGATGTTTACTTTTGAGTATTGTGATTAAGTAGACATTTCCAAATCAAAATCTTAGACAGTGTTAAAAACGACTATTTAGATCATAAGTATAGAGGTGGCAACTTCAACCCATTTACTTATGAGTAAGTGGATTCGGGTTATGTTTTAACTAAAATGGTTAAACTGTTATAACAGAAGGTTTATGAGGAAACAGGTCAAACGAGTCAAAGGCTGCAGAAGTATAAATTATTTTATGACGCAAACGCAGAGGTATTTAGGGCCAAAAATCCTGGTAAACTATTTTATTTGAAAGATTCAGACCATCTTTGAAATATTTTTACTATTATAATTTGCATACTAATGATCTACAAAAACTACAAAGTTTGCACAGGGGTATTTAAGGGTCAACCCGTGCATAAAAGTTTCGAGTTTTGACACATTTAGGCCATTACCCACCCAAACTGCCATTTTGTCACCTTTCCAGTCGAGGTATAAACTTCCTAATTCGGTTATTCAAAAACTAAACTATTGTTGAAAAGTAAGTTTTTTTTAAAAAGATGTTTTGGGTCAGCCCAGCCTGTTTCGACCCATTATCACCCAGCCATCCTCACTCATAATTTCACCACTACAGTCTAGGTATACCTTTATTTTTACGGAAAAGGGGGAGTAAGATATGTAAGTACCTGCAGTTGAGCAAAGCGGATGTTGTTCATAACAAGGATAACTTGGACTTCATACAACGAATCACCCAATATACGAACAGCAAGATACTCGAAGAACGTTTTAAGGAGACCTTTCTGCTCTTCCCAGTTCTCTATATCATTACTGAACTTCGGAATCCAGATAGCACACTTAATTTTATTCCACGGGATTGAGTTATTGGCAGCTTTGGAAATGATTGTTCCGTGTGGGTGAGAGAGTCCCCAAATTATCCTTAAATCTTGCAAACTCGGCTCAATTGTATATTTAACAGCAGATGTTGTTAACACTATAGCAGACGGTTGGTAAAACTGAGCAAAATTTGCAGAGAATTGCATATCGAAGTCGTCGAATATAAGAATGCACCCATCATATGGGGATGGAAATAGACGTAGCAGATGAGGAGCCTCAGGAGCTAAATCTTCTGCTACACATAATGCTTGTCCATTGTTCGGTAAAGAAACCTGGTCTGAACTATGAGAGAAAAAACACGAACTTCCATTTCTACACCCCTGTAGATAAATTAACAGTCAGAACCAATGCTTATGTTTTCCAGAAGAAATATAGAGTAGCATTCACTTTTCTAACTCTTTGTTTTGGTTATCATACTTATATAGTGGAAACCATCATATAGAAAGTATAATGCCACACATCAAAACATAAATCTATGGGTTGCAACAACTGAAGACTGAAGTGGTGAATGTCATTTCTTTGAATGAAACAGCATTGTTTACAAAGTATGGTAAGTAGAAGTAAGAAATTCAACATATTTACCGAGAAATGAGTCGATATGAGCTATACATTGTCTCCAGTGGGTCAAATGGGTAAAGTATAAAAATTTGGCTAAGAACGATATGGGGCAAATAGATCAACAGTTTCCTAAAATGCTTTTAGATACTTGTAACCTTCTAAATTGTTTTACCATAAAATCTGATTAACATTTTAATACATTAAACATCTAAATATGTAAAAGGGGAAAAGGTGTTGACAGGCCAACCTGACCCAATTCGTTTCCACTAGAATAAAAACTACTTGTTTGACCCTAACCTAATTTGACAAGTTACCCAATAGCCCATTTTGTATTTAATTAAAAAAACAAAGCAAACAGTTGTATGGTACCACCAAAGATTTGATGTTCACCAAGTACACAAAAGATAGTGCGTACCTGCAACGATATGAAAAATTTACAAGCTGGTCTTCTAGCCTCTAGTGAATGGGAATATAAACATTCACTTCCCTTGTTGCATGTCCCACTGGCAAAAAATCTACATATAGAAGCTTCTAGACCATTATTAGGCTGGGAAATCAGCTGGTTGCCAGGCACATTCTCCAGATAACTAATCCTTATCTGCTTGACATGACAAGCATGGCAATATTAATTTTCAATCTAAAAAGCAATAACTGAGGCATGTGAAGCAAAAAAAAAACTATACCTCTTTAATCGCATTAGCCAATCTAAAAGCCACCTCATTCTTGTTAAATCCATTTGCATCCACAAAAGGTAAAGCAATACATTTCTTTGTTGCATTAATAGGATTGCTGGGGTCATCGTCTGTTGCAAGAGGATCAGAATCTTCATTGTGCTCAATCGTAAGAAGACATGTATGCTGAAACTCATAGGGTTCATAGTAAGCCGGTAAACCATCAGAGGTTGCTAGAAAACTGGGACGATATCTATGCACGGAATTAAGAACACTCTCATCTGCAGACATAAAAATTACTCCCCATAAACATAAACTTACATACAAGTTACAGGTGGCATTCAGTGGCGGAGCCAGGAAATGCAATTACAAGAGCATCGAGTAACAAAAAGGGTTCTTATTGTAACTTGAAATAAACCGGGTCGGGTTTGTTTTAAGGCAACAAAAGTGCCACTGTTCTTTTTTTGGTTTTTTTCTGTTTTTTATTTTTGTTTGTTGGGGGGGGGGGGGGGGGGGGGGGGGGGGGGGGGGGGGGGGGGGGGGTTTTTTACTACTGTTCGGTGCATTCGACACTTATATATTATATCCGTGTGATAAGGTGAAATTGTTTATAAAATATTTGTTTGTAATTTTAGCTAGGTTTTCGTAAGGTCCTATAGGTTAATAAGTTAAGGTAAATTTAAAAAAAACATTTTTTAGCCAATGAGAGACGACAAGATGTAACAGTATCAAATTTTTTTCTTTGATATCTACATAAAATAATTACAATAAGAAACAATTTAATACCCACTAGGCTCTTTTTGTAACAGGCCCACTCAAGTACTGAACCATCCCCATAACTGACCTTTCCAAAATTTCAAGTTCTTTATGTTTTCTCCATTTATTCCGGTGAAGAAAATCACCACAAAATAATTTTTGGCATAGAAGAGGACTTTACTGTTAATCTCACATAATGCAGAGGGCACTCGTATTATTTACCTGAGGGCAACGGGCTTTTTTTGACCAAATTTACTTTTTTTCCTATGTAATTCTGTGTGTCCGCCGGAGCTCTGTTGGGGGCAACGCCCCCCACTACTTAACAAGTGGCTCCGCCCCTGGGTGGCAATCCCGGCCCAATTAACTATCAAAGGGTCGGTTTGGGATATTAAATCTCAAACGAGTCAAATAAATCTAGACTAAAGTTGGACAAAAACAAATGAGCTTAATGATTTAATAGTGATTTTGAGTTCATTTACATATTTAGATTATTATTGTAATACTGTTTGGTAATCATATTTGATGCATTAGCTATCTATTAACAAAAATGGGTAAAAATTCGTTTCTGTGTTAACCCAATCAGCATGAAATGTTGCAAAAAAATGACTTTTGACCTATTACCTAACCCAAAGAACCCACCCATCACGCACCCGACATATAAAACATATCAAGTTTAATCACAAAAATCATACATATGTTGGCAATATGCTGGAGTGCTGACTGCAAAAGATTGTGGAACAAGCACCACTCTTCTTCGATCTTCAGGGATAGAGTTTGGGTGTCTGAGTTTTCATTAAACTTCAAAAGGCGCTTCAACCTCCCAAGACGAACATTATCCTTCATAATGGTAAAATGCAAGTTATCGTAGCCATTCAGCGTGTAAAACTTATAATAAAATAAAGGATAAATCATGCAATCGCTATCTACCTGAAAAGTACGTTGCCAAAACTGGAAGGCACACAAATTTGCCATGTATGTCACTTCCTTCCTACCCATCAAACCAGTGATCTTACCCTCTTGATTATAGTAGTCATCAGTGAACTTAGAGAACTGTAATATAAAGTAAAAAACATCAGGGTCATCATTTCAAAGGCCATGATATGATTTGAACTGAAATTTGCCTAAAATGGCCAAAAATTAAACAATTCAGCTATACATGAAACAGGCCAGATAGATCAAACGGGTTGTACTAAGTGTGTTTTCAATTATACAAAAGCTCCTGAATCAAATTAATCAAAATACTTATATTAACATAGCTTTTGTATCGCATCTAATGCATTAATTATTTAAAAGCAAGTCCAAAAGATGAACAAAAAGTTAGTTGCCATACAACCTGTTCGACCCACACTAAAAATATACCCGTTTTTACACGTTACACAGCCCACCCGACCCGCCCATCTTTCCCCCTTTATCCCATATTCCGATTCCGATGTCATTACCAGTGCTTCTTGTCCAAAAGGACGGATGATGGGTAAAGGCTGTGTATCCATCAAGATACCAATGATGATGCCTTCGCGTAGCATTCCAGCTTCTCCAAACTTCAGAATAAGCATTGAAGCATCAAAGGACAAAGAAAAGCTGGAAAGCAGTCGTCCATAGAAAGTTGGCTCATAACGTCCTCTAGGAGATGTTCTCTCTAATGCTTTAATATGAACCAGCAATTCTAGCGCGTCGTCAACAACTTCCGGTCTTGGTGGATCCATAACTTTCTGCAACAAGACTGAAACAACCCTTAGATTAGTTCACAGATAATAGAGAAATATACCAATGGGTCAGTATTGCTTTATATTTTTTAACTGGGTCAAATGCGTAAAATGTAAAAAAATTAAATTATATGGAAACAGGCTGAATGGCTTCAAAACCGTTTTCTCGACATGATAAACGTGCCCCAACCAACCATTTTGCTACCTTTGAGAAATCCACTTAAGCAACAATAAATAAAAATGAGACATGAGCAAGCACACAGAAGAAAAACGAGTACCATCCTTCCATGAACACATATCTAAAGCCAACTACATGGCATATTCAACAAAGAATTAAGGAAAAGGTGGACACGAAGCAATTTTTGCCCAAGAGTAAAATATGATCACAAAATTAATAAATTTCAATTATGATTTGAAATTGATCTATTGAACTAAATGATCCACAAGTCTCGGTGCACCAGAAATACACTTTAAAGATATAGCGTAACCCAAATCGACCCATTCATAATTATTAGGGTCGAAATTTCCACCTCTATAGAGTGAATCCTTTAAACGTCCAAATTTTGTAACGCTAAAGCATATAAATACCAGAAACAAATTTCCACACGAAGAAAGCAAGTACAGCCGTATAGGTGAATAAAAAGTTAATGAAGAAGAGGGGGGAAGGTACAGACATGTTATCGACATAAAAAGTATATGGAAAGAGAATCTTACCCTTAGGATCATTAATTGCTCTTGATTCAGCACATGTCGTAAGAAGCACCTGTTGCCTCAATGATAATTTTAATATAGCCGGGGTTTCATATTTCTCTAACTGGCCAAAAAAAGATTCAGTAACAAGTCGATATACTTCCCCGTCACAAGTGCGGCCAGTTCTTCCTCGGCGCTGCTCAGCCTATAACATGCAACATGTTGGCCTTTAGACTTAACTAAGATGGTAAGAACCAACGTTACAAAATTAGCAGTTTAGACTTGGAGAAAAGGTAACTTTGTGGAGGTAGAAACTGGTTGGAATGGTTTGACAAAAACACTTTTCGTTCAGATTTTTTATGCTTTTATTATTAATTAATGTGTAATATGATCACGAGATTATATTAATTCAAATAAATCTTTGAATGAAATGATGCAAGATGTTTTCTGATTTGAAAATATGCTTTGGGAAACTTCTGACCTGTTTCTTTTCAAGCTAGTAACTGTTTTCAATTTACGCATCAAAGATAACCATGCCCCTGATCGACCTTGCATACTAAAATGTATGAAACTGCCACATCTAGTAAGAACAGGTAGATTTTACTAATTACCTGAGATTCAGATACCCAAACAATCTCCGACGATTCATTTTTTCTATTTGCATCCCAGTAGACTTGTAGAGATCTGCATGAATCAATCACATAGGCAACTTTTGGTATTGTTACAGAAGATTCTGCAATGTTTGTAGCCAATATAACCTGCACCAAGAAGAATGTTTAAGAGAAAAGTGTGACGTGATGAGAATTTGCATCCTAAACACACATGACCGCAATCAATTCATGTAGAAAATCTTCTAAGATGTTGATTATGTGTTCTGAAAACAATTATGCTTGTTGAACAATTAGAATCAGATTATCAGCAGTAGAAAATAGTTCATGGGTGTGCTTCTAGCCTTCTATCGTTCAAGTTCTAATCATCAGTACATCAAATGCCTTTCTGATTATCTAAAGATTTAATAGATAAAATGATCAAAAAGGCCAACCTTTGGCTAAAAAGAGACTTTTTTGTGGTGGGGGAGCAAAAGTATTTGAGATTAGGTTAAAAGATGGGGTGAATAAGTAAATGCACTTCACCCTTAGATGATTAATGTTGTTGCAGCGAGCTCAAGATCTAGATTTTATTATTTGACTCCCTACCTAATCAAATAACCAGAATATGTTTAGCTATACATCAAAAACTAATATTTGTAACACCAAATCGCAATATGCAGATAATTAGTTCCAAAACGTAAATCCATACACCGCCAAATACATGCTATGAAGAACATTAAAACTCACCTTCCGATGGGTCTGCGAGATTGTCATTGCATTAAGAGCTTGCTCTGTGTCAATGCTACTATGTAGGATGTGAATTTTGAAAGCACTACTAAAGCGTCTCAGAGCAAGCCATTGTTGCTCCAAGGCATGATACGTAGGAAGGAATATCAAAATGCTCTTCTCCATATCTGGTTCATTTTTGTGAATATGCAACACAAGATTGTGTATAAGCTTGTGCACTTCCTCATTCATAACTGCTTCTGATGAACCTGGGCTAGGTCCATAACAATATTTTGTAGACAGATTTTCTGAACTCATTTCAAGAAGTTCAACCGCCTGGTTTATGTACAGGTAAAAATACCATAATTAACAGAAGTTCCAAGAATCGTCCCAAGGGTAAGAGTTATGGATTTATGATATAACATCCTAAAGGATACTGTGATCCTAAGTGTTACCTAGCATGCATAAACACATTGTTGATTCAGTTTGGTAGCGATTATACAAATAACAGCAGTTGGTTAAAAGTCATCATAAAAGTTTTCGATATACCACTTAAAGCTCGAAGGACAGCAATGTTAATTAGGGCTCCAAAACCATGTACAAAATATTGATTAGGTTCTCAGAAGCTTCAGCTTTTGGCTTGCAACCTTTTTCTAAGAATATAATTAGGACTTAGTATTTGAAAAGTCAATATAATGTATCTTCATAACATTGCAAACAGAACTCTAGGAAAGGGATGAACTTGTTTGGCTGTGTTGTTTTCTCTCCATATATAGTTAGTGGTTTTTGCTGATAATGTCAAGTAATATAGCATAATTTAAATAGCTTTAGCATGGTTGCGTTATGCAATGATAAAAATAAACAACTAGCACATACTTTGCATGGTAAGTAGGCCTTCAATGAATGGTTGTAAATTTATTGTACGATATTTTTTTAGCTCTAATGTTAGCATGTTACATCCCTAACCATATAGTTTGAAGTAAATGTTTCTCTCCGCAGACTACTATTCAGCATGCCTAATCTTACCTTTGGAGCAAATCTCGATCTAGCACGGTAAGCATAACAGACTATTTAAAAACACGATTACTAGTGTTGATTCCTATATTTAGACTTAAATCGTATGTATTATTTGTTCTTTGCATGGTAAAACATCTCCCAGAGAAAAATGAAACTCATACAGTATATCAAACAGTTTTGCTTTATTAATTGATAGCTTCATGCAAATCACTGCAATATTGTCTGAATGATTATGTGTAACATTTGCACACATTTTAAGTAATTAAACTAACCTGCTCAAGATAGGACACTCTTCGCTGGTACAATGTATGCTGGCTGGAACTGGGAATTCCTAAAACTTCGACCCTTTCACCTCGACCAAGATCCGCAAAGTACTCTTTGTATCTTGTAATATCAGCGGTAGCAGACATCAATACCACCCTATCAAATGCAGTTAAAGCCACAGAATAAGCAGTAAGAAATAATCCAGACATGGGAAAGTATCTAAGTAGATTCTGGAAAAAAAGAAGCTGTTAAGATGATATATATAGACAAATGTATGCAATAAATAAGGTAACACGACAAACAAGAAACAAATATGCTAACCTTAACCCGCTGTTTTTTATTAAAAACTGCTTCACACATACAAGAACAAGATCCGACTCAACAGATCTTTCATGCACTTCATCTAGAATAATAACCTTATACCTAAGAGCATTCATTCCTTTTTCTCGGATTTCCTCCAACAAAACCCCAGCAGTTTTAAAGATGATCTTAGAACTGCATAATTAGAAAACCAAACTTTAACGACTACAAAAAAGTTGGCACAAAAAATATGGAAAAAAACCAGTGGTGCAAACATATAAATATACAATCTAACTCTACAACCGATATAAAAATAAAAAGCTTCCTTAACCACCATATGAGATGATTTACACAAGTCATGAACACTTGTCAATTATTTCATATATGGCTTTTAAGACGGTGCCCGACAAGAATAATCTGTTGTTATCCAATGAAATAATTGGAACTTAGATAAAACTCTAACGTTTACTCATCACTGGTGTGACAAGTTATGTTTATTAAGACATCATGCATGCCGTTTAACATGCAAACAAGTATCACAACTAAATTTGTCCAGGTGCCTGATAATATAACTTCTCTTCTTGCTAGCAGAAACAAGACCTACAAAAGGTAAGTTATAGCAAACAGTGGGTCTACAGCTTGTCATGCTATCTTCAGAAAGCAAACTATCAGCCAATCTTGACAGGCAATTTAAACACCAATTTCATGACTATTTTCAAAAAAAAGAGGCCATAAGGTTTCCAGCACAATAAATTTAAGAAGGCTGATGTTGTAGTAATTTTGTTTTCGCAAAGTGTGTATTTTCTAGACTACAAAGATGTAACATAATGATGAAGATGATCTCAGCTAGAAAGTAACAACATGAAGCATTTATCAAATCAGTCAATCAGAGATATGATAATATGAATACCTGGCGGACATAACCCTAGAGTGACCTATGTGATATCCAACCTCACCACCTGCTATACAGTTTCGGGCTTTAGCCACCATTTTAGCAACTGCAACCACAGCAAATCTCCTCGGTTGCGTACATAGTATAGGCTCTATATTTTCTTCCAGTAAGAACTGAGGAACTTGCGAGCTCTTCCCTAGATTAACAAAAAAGGATATAACCAGTATAAATCAAATTTTCAAGCTCTTACAGAGGAGAAAAACGTAAAACGTAATCAAAACCTGGAATATTCAAACATGCATGCTCCAAAAAACATAATAGATGTTTTAGGATACAATATAGTTAAAACAAACATTCCTTCGAATACTACAAGTGAACTTTGACCCAGCCTCATCATATACAGATCACGGTGCAACACGGAACTACATTCAAGAGGGAAAGTAGTGCGGATATTTAAGATGTTTTTTATAAGTTTCTTATTTAACAAGTGTTATCCGCTTATAGTACCTTTCAAGTATTTATACATTGTCTTCCAAGATTTGAGTAACACTAAGACGTAAGAAGCTTCATAATGACGTCCTTATTAAGAAGTATATATGTAACGAATAAGTTAGTTTCCAAATATTCAATAGCATATGATGTGTGCATCCCAATGAAGGAACTTAAGTACAAGTATATCACTCCGTATTTGAGAACTATAGTATTAGCAAAATCCAAAATGGTGATTAATTCCAGTTTTAGATGATAATTAAATAGTATAAAACAGTAACATGAGCTTCCATACTTCTAATGCATTATAGATGTAATAGTGTGAAACAACGAATCCTAAACTCACGTGTGTCCGATCTTGAATACGCAACCTTAAATCCACTAATCGTGATCAAGAGATTGTATATTTTCCACTTTCAAAAATAAGTAATAATGACAAGGACTTTCTCTATACAACCAAACTACATCTGAAGGGCCTTATGTAATTCATTTCTTCTTATAGTCAGCATAAAGTAAAAGAAGCAGGAAAAAAAGGTTCATTTGCTCTTCAGCGACTAACCAATAACGCAAAGACAAAACAAAGAACATGGAGGATCAGAAGAGCGGAAGAGCGGAAAAGATGGTTTTTGCTTAATCTGCTTCTTTTTTCTACTTTTTTTCTTTCATTTCGATGCATATTAGCTTTTTAGGAAACCTTCAATAACTTTTACAAGAGAACATTTCCTTCATGGGACGATTAATCGAGTTCACGTAAATTTCATGGAAACTCAAGCACAACAATGTAACTAGTCACTCCAATGTAATTTTATCCCTATTTATGCACCGGAATCGTATCATCCTATTCTTCAAAGTGGTACACATAGTATTCTACAAGCAATAGATGCACACTTGCAACTCTGTATTGGTATCCTACAGTCGAACGATATTGACAAATGACAAATATGTTTTCTAGTGCTAATTGCGAAATTAATGTTCTTAAAAATCAGTCCATCATCCAAACCGTTAACCTTTATCTCCTCTGCATAAAAGCATACATAGTCAAGTTACATATCAAATGTACTTATACGAGTATACGACCGGTGCCGCAAAATTTATAGATCCATTAAGATTGTGCATCTCCATCTCAGAAATATGTATATACGGGCAATGCATCCCAATGCAATTTATGAACTAACTTCCAAGTGAATAAGTGCATAAAAACCTAAAAAATCATGGTAAACTGAATCTACCATTACTCGATACCCATAATTCCATAAACACAATCTATTAAAGTAAACTCGTTAGAAGTTTCCATGTCTAATCAAAACAGACGCGTAATTCATCACTCAAAACTCAATAAAATCAACAAAAAAAACCAAACAAAACAAAAAAGACTGCTAATAACAACACTATAACTCTATGACCAATTAATATTAACGATAACCTTTACATACATTGTAAACCTTCACGTAATTCGATACCTACTCTATAAAAGCAATGGTTCAGGCTATAAAATAGCTATGTATATTAATCAATGTACCGAGTAGGTATCAAGAAACCAAACTATATGTTTTGAACTTTTAAAATTTTGTTTTATGGTATGTTACTTCGAGTACCATACCGAAACAAAATTTGAAAAGTTCAAAACATATAGTTTGGTTTGAGATACCTACTCGGTACATGGATTAATATACAGAGCTAGTTTATAGCCTGGACCGTTGCTTTTATAAAGTAGGTATCGAATTATGTGAAGGCTTACAATGTATGTACAGTTGGAAACAAATAGTAATATAGGCAACTATTTTATAGCTTAATTAAACCCTAATGGACTGATTGTACCAACTTTTTGTGTTCTCTAGTTTTTTTAAAAGGAGGAAAGGAAAGGGAATGGAAAGAAATGGAAGCTTTTTTTTGGTCAAAACTCTCCTCCCATATTTGGGAGGATTTGGAAGGAAAGTGTAGCTTACAAAAACTATTATGTTGACCGAATTACCCATGTTCTTTTTATGTTATTGGTCATTTTAAAGGGTAAACTGGTAAATTCATATTTCTCATCTCTTTTCTTTCTCTTCATTCATTTTAAACTTAAGAACACAACTTTCTTTTATGTTACTTTCCTTTCTTTTCTTTAATTTTCTTTCTTTTCCTTTCTTGAAGTAACTCGAGAACAGAGCGTAAAAGTAACTCATAACTTAAGTTAACAAATACTTGGCTAATCCACAAACAGAAAATAAATTATAAGAAAATCATAAAAAGAGCAAAAAATGAGTATAAAAAAGTTATACCGCAACCGGTTTCACCAACGATGAGAGTGACACGATTCTCCATAATCTTCTCAACGATTTTACTCCGGAGAGACATGATCGGAAGGTTCCGGAAATTCTCAGTCGATGATGATGCTGACGTGGACTTAGGTGATGACGTGTCCGGTTCCGCCATGGTTAATCCAAAACCTTGCGGAACAAGTTCAGTGTGTGAAAAATGAAAATGAAATTGAAAGGAAAGTGAAGTGAAAATTGGGAGTGTGAGAGTGTGAGGGTTTTGTTTGTAGGTGAGGAGGGTGTGGACCCCGTGTGACTCGTGTAAGACTGGGCCCGGGTTAAAAGTTCCCGCCTATGGTCATGCTTGACGTAGAAAAACAAATGGAAATTGTGCACGACTTTGCTTGCTGTCACTCATAGGTCAAGGACTCGGGCCAGACCGGTCGAGGGCGTGGCGAGAGGAATATGTCGCAACCAAGTTTCGTGAATGTTATAATTTGGTACTTTAAATTGTATACCAATAATAAAAATCATCAAAATTTCAACACTATTTAATTATTATGTAACTTTATAAAATTAAGGGAAAATCACAAAAATACCCAATTTTACAACCTCACTTCACAAAATACCCAACTTTTTAGTCAAAAAGCCAAAATACCCATAAAAATCGCAAAATTCGTCACTTTTGCGAAATTGAGAAAAAAATCGAAAATTTTGCGATAATTTTAGAAAATATCGTAAATATTTCTAAACATTTGCGATTTTTTTTAAAATATCGCAAATTTGCGATTTTTATTTAAAAAATCGCAAATTTTAGATATTATCTAAAATTTGCGATATTTATAAAATAAATCGCAAATGTTCGATTACCCTATAGTCACTTCGCAAATGAAAAAAAAACCATATCTTCTCCACCTTCTCCACCTGCGATTTCTTCTTCGCAAAAAACCCAACCCCATCAACCCTGCATTCTTGCGATTTTTGAAGAAATAATGGATAAAGACGCCGCGGTACGTCCCTTAATTCATACAAATTCATGTTAATTAGATTGGGGGAAAAGAGGGGTGATTTTGGTTTGTTATGTTTCTTTTATGGATTGTACATATCGTTTGATGTAAATATAAGAGATGAGTTTTTTAACTATTATGTTTGTATAAATTTCTAATGTGAATACAAGATGAAGTTGTTTAATTGTGATTCTAGAAAAATACAATATCTTATGATAAGCAAATCATTAGATTCAGAAACAAGTTTGATTACATTAATCAAGGCTTTGTATTCGCCTTGATCTCCTCACTGATGATGGTGTAACCAGGCTGCATGATTCCGTGGTCTTGCGCCTCTGTTTAAGATTAAGACATGTAAAATGAATAAGACTTGTAAAGACGCCAAATAAACATTATATCTTCTATTTAGAAAGTCAAATAAAATTACCGGTTTCCTAGCTGTACGAGTTGATATTTCTAGGTGTGATGTTGTTGTTTGGCTGAAAGAAACTGATGATGTTTGGATCAAAGAGTTGCTTGCATTAGCTTCTGGTAATATGTTGTCGCTTCTCACAGAGCTGGTCAGTTCTTCTCCAAACACAAACTCGCCTAGCAACTCCACTGATGGTGCATTGACGTGGCTGGTTTCTTTAGAAAGCTCTTCCTTTGGTGCAGCAGATGTTACCGACATTGTTTCTTCCTCTTTCTGTTGTATCAACGACGATGAATTTGTCGAAGGTTCAGCCTCCTTTATATCTTTTTTTTCAATTGGTGTTGTGACAGCAGGAGTAGATTTCATCCGTTTTAAATGATAAACAACACCGACAGACATTAAAAGTAGTATAACAAGCCTGGTTAAAACTGTGACTGCCGCATCAGAACTGGCCAATTCACTAGGTTTTATATCCCCAATCACCTTTTCCGCTACATTCATGTCTTCACCAAAGCCATCTTGATCGAAATCCGCTGTCAACAGCTGATCACTGACTTCCCTTTGCCTCCTCTTATATCATCCAATTTCCTTCATTCAGTCCTCTCTGCAGATTCATGCTCTTGCAACTCGTCGACCCGCTGTAAGTGATGAGTATGTTCTTGTTTGCTCCACATATCATCCAGGATGACGTCTGTTTGATCGTTTACAACTTGCACGCTAACAACATCCTGGCTAAAATCTACATCATCGATTTCTAGCACTTCACTTTCTGCAATTTCTTGCTCTAGCAATGTTTCGGTTAGCTGCAAGTGACCAGAATTTTCTTGTTTACTCAACATTTCATCATCAACGACATCTTTTTCATCAATTAGCCCACTTTCCACCTCAACCGGTTCTTTGACAGTTTCAACCACAACATAATCGATTAGTCCATTTTCCACCACATCCGATTCTTCAACAGTTTCAA
>BQNB010017145.1:5787-33373 GCA_026074375.1 Tanacetum coccineum | reverse complement strand
AAACAATTTTCCAAAACTTGTCATTTTAAAAAGTGACGATTTATCCGACATAGCGTGATTCTTCCTAAATTATGCATAATTTATCAAGTTATGCATAATTGAGGACCCAACGACGTCATGTCCATCCTCGTCAAAATGTTTCTTTTCCATACGCTACAAACGTAAGTCATTTTCTAGGTAAAAAAATTAAAATAAAAGTAAAAATATAATTGTCTCAAAAGAAAGAAAAGAAGATAACATCAGTCCATCCTCTATTCTCATCATTTAGAAAAAGTTAAAAATATACTTATTTCTCTTTTTTTTGAAAAGAAAATTTATTTGATACCATAGGGTCAATTTATGAAATTTGAAAACACATTTCCATTATTTACACATACAGTTTTTACAACACAATCGGTACAATTCGCGCAACGACATTTGTCCAACACACAAATTCGTTATTGCGATCCAAAATCATCAATTGACAAGACATCATTTCATATAGTTCGGTCAATGGTCACAGCAAGTACCAGAAACAATAATACCCACTCATGGATTATGCAAGCAAGTATCATACATGTGCGAATGATTCACCAACCGAAATCGTTCAACACTCAGGGGCATCAACATCCCCAATCACACAAAACTCATAACCAATGATAATCATAATCCTTCATAATCAAAATAATGATAACAATGCTGGGGGTAGTACACGTACAACCTAAAATCTCCCAAAAGTTACAATCTTTGGTTCCAAGACCGATACATCCAATCGCAATGATTTCTAAGTTTCTAATACAAGAATCCTAACATATCCGAATGGCTACGGTGTTTACAAAAACAAATGAACTTACTAACTGGCACTAGCAGTTTAGTGACCATTCAAATGGTCATAATCCAACCAAAAATCAAAATAAACAGCCAATAGGACTACTGAGGTCCTGGTGGTCTCCTCTCCAAATCAGCAAGACGTCTATCCATCCCAAGAATGCACTGCATCAATGTGCTCTCACGGCTGCTCATCTTAGAAACCATAGTCTGCAGCTGCTGAATCTGCATATCTCTCTGCTGCACGACGGCCTGTAATGCCTGCACCTGCTGGCTCAATCCGGAAATCACCTCATCCCTCTGGGTTGCAGTCCGCTGACCCTGCTCCACCTGAGCGCCGACCTGCTCAAGTCTACCCACGGCCTGAACCATCGGGGATGCCATAACCTACACTTGTCCCTCTACAGCAAAAACCCTAAGGCCAATCTCCCCGATAGTAATACCATCCGCCACCTCAACATCACTCACCTGGATCACCTTCTTTACAAGATGTCCATGTCCATACTCCAAGTTACCCATACGGGTACACAAATCCTTAATCATCGACGGAGGCACAGGAAGTCCAGGTGCTGGGAGGGGGAAAGACTGTCCCTCAGTAGCAGCAGTGGATGGACCTCCTACCTCGTAAGTGCTCGGTGGAGGCACAACTAGCATCGGAGGTGGTGTGACGGGAGCCATCAACCACTCCTCGTTCACCTCCCAGACCTCCTTCGCATCCTCAAATCCCTCAGAGTCGTCATCACCAAAATCTTCATCACTAAACAGCATGGCTAAATCCTACTCCATATCAATCACTGGAGTGATCACCTGCTCCTCCATCCCTACTATCGGCTCTGCAATCTCATCGTCCACCGGGCCAACCATCGGCTCGTCCGCCTCAGCTACCAACTCTCCTAGTAATGGCACATCTGCCTCAATCCACCCGTTGTTATTGTTTGGGTTACCAACATACCCTGGTAGTGGTCCGGGCACGAAGAAGTCGTAAGCTGGACGCGGCTCCGACTCATCCATAGGAAAGTCAAACACATGGTCCGGTGACAAAGGTTCGCCCATTATACTACAAAGAAAAGAAATACTTATATTAGTAACCATCATACATATTTTTAATTATATGTAAAATTATACTCATCACATATTAGGATGATTTCATTATATCGCATTAAATGCATAAGGAAATTAAACTTTTTGCGAGAAGCGAATACCCAGTTTTATATATATATATATATACACACACATATATAATCATTACTTATACCAAGTCTATCCCACTTGTCACACACATAATATGCAATCAAAGTATCACATACGGCTTCTAAGGATCGGGAACAACACGCGCGCGGATATTAGATAACGGTGAAAGACTCGTGAAATTTTTCCAAAATCAGTTGTAGTCCAAGTTTTGTAAAATGACTTAGTTCGCTACAACTCGTGCTCCGATACCACTCTGTAACACCCCCAAAATACGACACGCGACGGAATACAACATTTAGGGTACTACTTCATAATTCATGCATACGAGTCCTAGTAAACGTTCAAATGATACGTTTATAAAACAAAATTTATTTTATTTATGTGAGGAAAATCAGAGTTACAAGGTCCCAAACTAACTTAGAAACTTCATTTCAAAAAGTCATGACACGACTTCTTTTCCAAAGCATCCTTTTGTTTGAATAAACAAAATATTTCACCGTGACACAGTCTTTGATAACCGCGTTTCGTCCCATCCAAGCCATCAATACCACCAATACCTGAGATACATGCTTAAAAATGTCAACAAAACATTGAGTGAATTCATGGAGTTTACAAACAACAATCAGAACGCAATATTTGGTTCCACAAAACACGTATGACAGCTAGCTAGGCAAGCCACACAACATTTCCATCTTGTATGAACCCGTGTACCGAACCTTAACACATTATCATGATAGACAAATAGGTGACCGGGTAGTATGCCACTACCCCTTTCTCAATACAAAATGTCCATTACAGGGTGCTCACATTCGGATTCATACCCCAGACAGGGCTGTCAAAGCCAATAGATCCATTTAATGCATTGAGCGCTTACCTCCTTAGTAATTAACGAGTACACAGTCAAAGGCATAAACTCATAGCATGGAATCATATCACATATCAAAACACATTGCGTTCACTTTTCAAAACAAGCATGTATCCCCCTCGCGGGTTTAAAAACATTTAAAACAGTTCAAAAGCGAGGCTATGAACTCACCTTGATCTAAGTCAAAGATCAAAATAACCAAAACAATCCAAAGACGGCTCAACAACAAACTCAACCGCGACTTATAATTTACGTCGCTCAATTATTATATCGTAAGATACGATGGAATAGTGCGTGCATCGCAACTATCCAAATAGTATTATACATACACATGTGATGAGAAATCCACTTGCGCGTCCTAGATCCTAAACTCCACATAATTGAGTTATGATCATTCTCTTTATTACACGTTCGATACTTTATTGAAAACTTTCTATTTTTGGAAACTTTCTATTTTTTTGAAAGTTGCTATTTTCGGAAAGTTACTATTTTTAGTAAGTCCCGCCATCTAATTGTATATATAATAATATTCATTTATCTCATCGTACATTCGACACCCAATTTGGTTATTATTTACTCGTATTGGTATTATATCCCGATTATTACAAAAGTTACTATTTTTAGAATTTTCTCCGTTCGTAACAATCGTTAAGTATAAAGTATTATAATCGTAATAATAATAGCATTTATTAGTTTTATAAACATCCAACAAGTCTTGTATTAACCCGTTGACTTTCAAAAGTGCAGAATTTGACTTTCAGTTTTGATCCGTTATTACGCGATTTTAAAACTAACAAGCCTCGCGGCAAAGTAAAACGACATTCCAAAAAACTTTCGTGGTTCGCCGAAAGGCTGAAACGGACTCGAAAGTGCTCAAATCGGACGTTTTTGAATCTGTCGGCTTTTAGAATTTTTCACAAGTAACATTATTTTCTCCTTAAAGTGTATATCTCGATTTTCGCTCTAGATTCTGCGTTATTAGGAGTTAGAAGCTCCATTTTATATCAAAACGATCGCCTAAGTAAGATTTATCATATTTTTCAAACAAAAATCAAATTTTATAACATCTCGATCCTCGTTTTCGGCTCCAAAATTTCTGCCCAAAACTTACATGTTACAAAGTGCACCAAAATTCATTTTTGACCCAAAAATTCATTCATGGCACATCTAAAATGGCCTATAATCAATATTCAACCCACTCAATCAATCGATAACAAAATCTAACTAGACGACGCAAGATCCATTGGATTTCATCACATGCAAATGTCGAAAACAAATCGAATCGCGAAAACGGTTATTAAACTAGTAATTAAAATACTTACAATGCTATATAACGCAAGATCGGACTCGATCAAGACTCGAATCATCCTCTTTGTTCCTTTGGCCGCGACTTTCGAACCCAAAACCAATTAAATCCGAAACCAAATCAAACCTAAATCGAAACCAAACTAATCTTAATTAATATCCCAGCAACAAAACACACCCTTGTGTGTCTCTTGCCCGGTTCGAACCCTAACTGAAACCAAAACCCGTTAAGTTTTCAATTCAAATCTCCCACCAATCTTTCTTATATCACTTTCCCACTAATCTTATTAACCTTATTAAAATCAAATCCTAATTATTTTAATAAAACTCAAACCATGCATAAACCTTAATGCATGTTTCATTTTTCACCATGGATGATTAATAAATCATCACTAAACAATATTTAGTTGCTAGAAAATCAAAACATCAAAAGGGTTTTTGTTTGTTGACTCGTTCGAACCCAAAGAAAGGGGAAGACAAGAAAACAATGTTTCAACTTGATTCTTGATTAATCTAAACTATTTTTGAGTGAGGTTTAAGTGGATTTCAATAATCAAAATTTGTTGATGGTGCTTGTGTTGGTGTGTGTATTTGTGGCCGGACAAGGGAGAGCAAAAGAGGAAGAAAAACAAGTTTTTATCTATGCGTTTTTCTTGTGTGAAATGAGAAGGTTTTAACCAAAAATTGGAAGTATCAACACAATGATTTCTTGCGTAGAAAATTGAAATTGGTTGAGTGTGTGTGTAACTATAGCCGCCTATAAGGGGGTGGGGGGCTAGAGCAAGCATGCAAAAAAAAAAAATTAATTTTTATTTACTTGAAATATTTCTTTTGTAAACATTTAATTAAAATGTAACCTTGACACCATTTTATTAATATGTATATACTAGTGTCACGGGTTTGAACAAGGACGATATTCGTAAAGATATTAATTTACGATCTTAAAAGTAATAACGAGATACGTCATAAATTTTTACGATGCTTAAAACGTTTAACGATTGCGCGGTCAAACGTTGACTCGCGAAACGACCAAAATGAAAAAAAAATTAAATTCCGTTCGTAATAAAATACGAAAATAATTATTCTCGATAATTAAAATTTTAAATGTCGACGTTTGTTCACATGAACTTATAAAATAACAATTATGACGTTGAATTCGCGACCGTCATACGCGTCGTAAAACTCGGGTTGTTACAACCAAGATGTCAAACAACATCCCACGAACGTACAAATACCGCTAGTGCTCTTTCTGTCCCCATAATCTCTCGCATGATCAGAGTCGGCATATACTACGATTTCTATGCTGGTCCCCTTAGGATACCATAATCCTAAGTGCGTAGTGCCTTTAATGTATCGGAAGATACGCTTAACCATTTCAAGATGAGAGGTTTTGGGAGCCTCTTGGAAGCGTGCACAAAGGCAGACACTAAACATGATATCGGGCCTACTTGCTGTTAGGTAGAGTAAACTACCTATCATGCCTCGATACTTGGTACTATCTACCGACTCACACTCTTCATCTTTCGTGAGTTTAGTATTCGAGAACGTGGGGGTTTTCATTGGTTTAGAATCTTCTAAGCCAAATTTCTCAAGCATTTCTTTAATATATTTAGATTGATTAAAGAAGATACCATCTTCCATTTGTTTTATTTGTAATCCAAGGAAGAAGTTAAGTTCACCCATCATGCTCATCTTGAACTCGTCATGCATGATTTTGTAAAATTCATCACACATGTGTTGACAAGTCGAACCGAATATAATGTCGTCGACATATATTTGAACATGATGAGATTTGAACTTTTCTTCTTAGTAAAAAGTGTGTTATCTACCATTCCTATTTTGTATTTATGTTTACTAAGAAAAGCTTTTAATCTATCATATCAAGCTTTGGGTTCTTTTTTAAGACCTCATAAAGCTTTCTTTAGTTTATAAACATGATCCGATTTTTCAAAGTCAATGAATCTTGAGGATGTGCCACGTATACCTCCTCACTAATAAAACCGTTCAAGAATGCATTTTTTACATCCATTTGGAATAGCTTAAAATCTAAAGCACAAGCATAAGCTAATAGTATTCTAATAGACTCAAGTATAGCAACATGGTATAAGTTTCATCATAATCGATGCCCTTTTGTTGATTCTAGGCTTGAGAAACTAACCTAGCCTTATTTCGAGAAATAACAACGTTCTCGTCTAACTTATTTCTAAACACCAACTTAGTTCCTATGATTGTCATATTCTTAGGTTGTGGTACTAACTCCCAAACATCGTTTGCAATGAATTGATTTAATTCTTCTTGCATAGCGATTAACCAACTTTCATCCGTTAAGGTCTCAATCACATTCATAGGTTCTATAGTAGATATAAAACGAAAGAAGTTACTTTGGTTTTGGGCTTGTGACCTAAAAGTTCTTTGGTTAAGGTTTCCTATGACATTTTCTAATGGATGGTTCCTAGATTCCTTAATATTGACTATTTCATCAATTTCTAAAGTTTCATCCTTAATGTTATTCTCTAACTTTTTCTTTTCTAAAAACTTAATTGATTTTTCTTCATCCAAGTCATCATCCACCAAGGGTGATGTCTTAGAGGGTAGAGGATTTTCATTGAATGTCACGTTGTGTGATTCTTCGATTTTCATGGTGTGTTTATTAAGAATGATGTAGGCTTTACTATTTTGGGAGTAACCTAAAAAGACACCTTCGTATGACTTTGGGTCAAACTTAGTGAGGTAGTCTTTGGTGTTTAAAATGAAGTACTTGCTTCTAAACACCTTAAATAATCAAGAGTAGGTTTCCTACCTCTCAAGAGTTCATAAGGTGTTTTACCTAGGATGGCTCTAATTAGGATTCGGTTGAGAATGTATGTTGAAGTGTCTACGGCGTTACACCAAAACTTTTGTGGCAAAGATTGCTCATTCAACATAGTCCTACTCATTTCTTGAAGTGTCTGATTTTTCCTCTCAACCACGCCATTTGATTGAGGAGTGCGTGGAGCCGAGAAGTTATGTGTAATTCCATTGGCATTACAAAACTCTCCAAATTGCACCTCATTATCAAATTCCCTACCGTGGTCGGTTCTTATTGACACTATTGTACATCCTAATTGGTTTTGAATTTTCTTACTAAATATCTCGAATTGATCGAAGGCTTCGGTTTTATTCTTAAGGAATCTAGTCCAAGTATACCTAGAGTAGTCATCTACTATGACTAAGGTGTAGAGGTTTCCTCTGTAACTCCGTACGGCGGATGGACCGAAGAGATCCATATGAAGGAGTTCTAAGCATCTAGTCGTTGAGACCATATTCTTAGCTTTGTGACTAGCGTGAGCTTGTTTTCCAATTTTGCAAGCATCACAGAAGTGTTGATCAAACTTAAGCTTAGGTAAGTTTCTAACTAATTCCTTAGATGTTAATGATTGAATGAGACGCATATTAGCGTGACCTAATCTCCTATGCCACAAAGTAGAGTTTTCATCAATCGTTGTAAGACAAATTTTGTCTTTTGGCTTATTTCCTAATTTCATCACATAGAAGCCTTTCTTCCTAATACCTCTACCTATAATCTTACCGTCCTTAGTGATTTCACTATCATGTTTAGAGAAAGTTACTCTACATTTATTATCACATATTTGTCCTACACTTAGCAAGTTAAATCTTAAGTTATTAACATGTTCTACATTATCTATATTGAGAGAGTCATTAGAAACCGTACCTTTGCCAATGATGTTACCGCGAAGATTACTACCAAAAATGACATTACCTCCGTTGTATGCCTTGTAAGTGGAGAAGAGCTTTCGGTTACCCGTTATGTGTTTAGAGCATCCGCTATCCTTTATCCACTCATCGGGTTCCAAGTCGACTCCAAGGCATATCTATTTATATAAGACAATAACTCAAATATTTGGTCCCCAATATCTCATAGGTCCAAAGTTGTTAGTGCTAAACATCCTTCGCATTTGAGGCAATTGATTAGGATGTGTAAATGGAGGAGGCATTTTCCATGGCATGTAACTTTGACGTTAGAAGTTGTTCCAAGTTACGGGAAAACCATGAGGTTGGTTTTGTCGACAAACATTTCCTTTTGGTTGCGGTGTCTTAGAATGAGGATAATTATTATTGACTCTTCTAGGTGGTGGAGTTTTTGATCTAAGTATGGTTTTGAAAATCCAATTCTGGCTTTTAACGATGGCTTATAAAATTGTTTGACTTCATTATCACTAGCAACGGGAACTTTGACGTTGTTTACCATTATATGTTTTGGTCTAGGTCCTAAAATGGATTTTTGAAAAGAAACAGATTTTTCAGAACATTCTAGTGAACAGACAAGCGGCCCCTTGATTGCTTTGGGGAACGTCTAGACTTTATGGGGGCTGCCTAAGATATTTGGCGGACCGCTACCAGAGGATGTTTCTTTCTGAGATTTTACAAATTTTATTTTCTTAGACTTACTAGTTGATGTTTTACATGATTTAAACCATAAACCTAATTTATCACAAGAGGGTTTTTGATTGCTTAATATTTCATTTAAGCAATGTATGCTCTTTTCAAATTTAATTAGTTTAAGAGCTTCCCCTTTGAGTTTTTCATTCTTAGTTTTAAATGACTGAAAATTTGTACATTCGAGATCAACTCCATTGTTTTTCTCTAATTAACAACTTTAATTTAGTTCCTAATTTTGTTTTTTAAACTAATTTCTAATAAGCTTTAGGCCGTTTGTTCTTAGTGATTATTTTCAAACTCATCTTGCAAATTTTATCATCTCGTTATCTAAAGTAAGATCATCTATTGATGAATTTTCATCACTAAAGTAAGAGGAATCGGAACATACCTCATTTGATGATTGAGCTACGAGACACGTCTCGTCTTTGGCATTCTCATCATCTTCTTCACCGCTATCACTCCAAGAACCTCCGACGAATGCTCTTGGTTCTGTCTTCGGGTTTTTAGACATCTGAATTCTCCAATAAGATGATGATCGGTCGAAACCACCTACCTTTAATACATATTATATAGAATATAAATACTTATAAATAATATTTATAATATATGATATATATATATATATATAACTATAATATATAAATAAATATATAATATATATAAATATTATAAAGTATATCAGTGAAAATCTCGAAACTGATCAATAAAATCAAAGTAGTAGACCGGAAAGTTGCGTTCCCGGGTCGTTTTCCCAGCGAGGCGTGAATGGATTTTCGGATGACGGTTTGATGGATTGATGTTTGAATATGGACAAAGGATTTGGATTATGATTTTTATTCCTAAAACTACGGGAAATACAAATTAGGCAAAGGGAATCCTAACAAATAAACTTCTAAGCATAAAATTCAAAAACGGGAACGAGAACGCGAGCTAAAAACCTAAATTATAAAAAAATTACAACTAAAAAGATTTTTTTACTTTTAATAAGCTATAAATGACTAAAAAGTAAGATTAAAAAAAACTAGACAAAAAACGGAGGCGATTAAAGCTAAAAACGCGAAGAAAACAAGAACGGGATTCAATCCCGTTCTTTAAAAATCAAAAAGTTGCAAAATTAACCCTACGGATGCAAAATTATTTTTCCTAAGAACTATATGACAAAAGAAAATTTAAAAAAAAGAATTATATTTTTTTGATTTTTATTTTATTTATTATGATTTTTTTAAGTTTCTAATCTAAATAAATTATAAAAAATACTAAACTATTTTATAAAAATCTGAAAAAAATACAGAAAATAGCTTAAACTATAAAGAAGCTATGAAAATTAAAAACTGGAAAAGGGGCTTATCGAATAAGCAGTTAAAAAGGGAAAATAAGCTAATAAGCAAAACTGGCTATATTACTATATAAATTGAATAATGCAAACTATAAACATAAAAGACCCAAGGGCAGTGTGTAGCGGAGCATGGTGTTAAAATTGTTGGTTGAGGGTGGTAGAGGTCCCGAGTTCGAGCCTAGGCTCACTTGGGGCTTCCCACTTTCCCAACAATTTTTGTTTTTGCAATTTTTTTACACTTTTATAAAACACACAAAAATAAGCACTTTTAAAACTTGGCTTTTTTTATGAAACTCAACAAATAAACTGGAAAAGCCAAATAAGTCAGACAGATTGGCTTTTTAGTCTAAGAACAAAATTTGCAAACTGTTTGGCTTTTTTTTAGAACAAAAAAGCAAAGGCAAATCACAAATAAGCAAATATAAGTCCTACCTTACACCTAATGAGCAAACACAAACAGAAATAAGCAAATATAAACAAACCAATAAGCCAGGACAGCCAAATGGGTTTGGGCTGCAGGCCCAAACAGGCTCTTGGGGGACTTTTAGGGCTTATTTTTAAGCCCTAAGAGTGGGACCCAATGGCTGAGCTTATAGGGGCTTAAAGCACACCCTATAAGCTAGCCAAAAATGCTAAAAAGAAAGAATTTGGTAAGCCTTATGACAGCTTAAAGGAGCTGTCAAAAAGGGCTTAAGCACCAGGGGAGATTTGAAAGGAAAAATGGGACAAAAAGATAGCTTAAAAATAAGCCACCAAATAAACTTTAAAATGAAAAATAAGCTAAAACAGATAGACACAAGCTCTTAATGAGCTTGTGCATCAATTTTCAAAAGCTAAAAACTAATTTAAGTGACTCAAATTTGAAATGGAAAAAGTAACAGATTTGACTATGAAAATTTAACAAGAAATACTTGACAGATTTTTGCTTGGACAATTGGAAAACCAAAGGACTTTAGTACTACATTTTAAACCTATAATTATCACCAAAACAAGTCTAAAAAACAAGATTAAAAAGCCTTAACCCAATAAGCTCTTGCAAACTGTTTTTGACCACAGTTTGTAAGAGTTTAATAGAAAAACTTGAAAAATCACCATTAGACTTAAAAAACTTTTGAAATTAGCTTAAAATTAACTTAAAAAGGCTGGCCAAAGTTAGCCAACTGACCCAAAAGGTTTTTAACCTGAACTGACCCACTTTGGGTCCTTAACCCAAACACCCCTTTAACTTCTGAATTGGGCTTTTTAGGACTGAGATGGTTGATTTAAGCCAAGACTCTTAAAGATAACTTATTAGACATGCATTATTAGTAGAAATAAGCTAAAGGAAACAACAAATAAGCACTTAAATAAGCAGACCAAGAAATGACAGTTATGAAACTAATTATGACAGATTTTAAGAAAAACTTGTAAAATGAGATTTTAAACTACAAGATCTATATTTTAAGCACTAAACAACAATAATAAGCATAAATAAGCACAATGGAACAGGCGATAAGCACTAACAAGCTGAAAATAAGCAAATGCAAGAAAAACAAGTTTAAATGAAAGAAAAAGGACTTACAAGGCCCTTTGCTCTAAACAAGGGTTAATAAGCTATTAAAAGCTTTGTCTACAAGCTCCAGCTTATCAAAGATAAGCTGGTATTGTCCATAAGCCCTTCCATAATTGGCTTATCTTCCAAAATTCAAGCTGTGGTATTTTTTTGAGTGGAATTTTTGTTCTCTTTTTTTTTTAACTAAATAACTTAATTCCTTTTGGTTAATTACTGCTAATAACCTAACATTAAGCTATTATAAAAGCTTGTGAACCAAATTTATAACAAATTAACAACTTTAAGACTTGAAATTTAAAATACGGATTTTAACTTAAAAAACTTCAAAACTTCATTAAACTAAAAGAGATATTACAAGACTTAAAAAAAGATTACAATAAGCTAAAATTGACTGAAAATAAGCTAAAAGATGAGATGCCCCTAAAGGCTTACAAAGGGCTCTATTTATAGCCAAAAAGATCAAGTCTTGGGTGTTTAAGTGTGCTTCTTTTGTGAGGGGCTTCAAAGGTGTGCTACTTGTGTGAGGAGAAACCAACAATCAATCTTAGCCCTTGATGATGCTTTGTGCTTCCTTGATTTAATACCATTCGTAGGATTGCCTTGAAAAATGGAGGATTGCCAAGGTGGAAAGGTGTAATAGGATTAGGGTTTAGTGGGGAGGGGATAAAGTTATTACCCAATGGTTAATTTGGGATTTGCAGGGTAAGAGTAGGGAAGATAACCCGTGAAGGGTTCTTGGGTTTATTGGGCGGGAAAAATAGTTATTGAAAGGATGCAGGGGAAAGTTTGGAGAGTTGGCAATATTGGTCCTCCATTGTGTATAGTATGATTGCAGGAAAGGTCCTTGTGGTGTTACTACTTTGAGAAGTTGGCAGGAATAACCCTCAAGGGTTATACCTAGTATTGCAAATTTCGTCCTTTTGGCAATACAACTTTGGGAAAATGGCAGAATCAACCCCTTAACTCTTATTGAGCTATTTCAAACTTAGTCCTTTTGCGATACAACTTTAGGGGTTTGGCAATTTCAGCCCCTAAAGTTGTATTTTCCATTTATTTTCATTCAAGCCTTTGAATATAACTTTGGGACTTTGGCAAATTCAGTCCCTCAAGATATATTTTCATTGTTTTGACTTCTTTTTTACTTTGAATTTGTCGGGGTTGACTTTCCTATTGACTTTTTGACTTTGGCTTCGATTGACTTTGTCTTTTCACACTCTTTTCATTCTCGTGCTTGGTTTTGTCGTTTTTAGCTTGTTTTTGTCTTTTTCTTGCGTATCCGTTTCCTGCACAACACAAATGCAAAACATACAAATACAATGTATTTTGGGTACGTTTTTGGTCATTTAAGCTCGTTTTGATGGACAAAAGTATGTGTATTTAAACACATACCACTTAGCCACCAAGTTGGCCACATAGCCTCTCTTTTTCTCTTTTTAAGTCGTGGCACACAAACACCCCTTATAAGCCTTCCAACACCTCCATGCTACTTTCTAGCCTTGATAACTCATCCTCTAGCCTCTCCTCATCATCCTCTAGCTGTTCCACATGTGCAAGAATCAATCATAAGCATCCCTTGGCCTCCAAGACTCCATTAGTGTATAAATACGGGCATAAACCCCTCATTCTTTCTCATCCCCCACTTCCTCCTCTATAACCCATCATATCAACAATACTTTGCTCAAAGAAGTTCCTAAGAGGTCCTAAGAAGTCTCAAGATCAGAAGTGAAGAAAAAGAAATCAATAAAAGAAGCCCCAGAGTCATTATTCTAGGCGTACTAAGCTAAAAGTCCCGATTTCGACCCGTTTCCAAGCTATAAGCTCAAACCCAGGTTCTAAAGGTTCCACTTCTGCTCCTATACCCCTATGATGTTCATATGATCATGCATAAACTCTTGTTAAAGTTTTATAACTCAATTCATGCTCATTTTCCATTTTGATCCAAAACCGTACACCCGAAACCCTAATTTCATGTTTTTCTTGAATCTATGAGCTAATATGATAAAATGTTGTTATAATCTATCCTAACATGCTTAACTAATGTTATTATAACCACTTTATCAAGTCTTGAAGGAATTTGAATTAAAAACCTACGCGTTTTCATTATAAAACCCTAATTCGACCCGTTTTGATTTCTAGCTTAACGAATCGTTAATCTGAACTTTCGTTACGTTAAACCTTCATATTTTAGCTTATATTAATAAGCTATCACCTGAAAATATCATTTGGAATCTTAAAATAAGCTTGCATGGCGTTTTGGACTTGTTTTGCAAAAGTATTCCATGCAAGGGGTATATATCGTAACTTTCTGAAATTAATAACTAGAAGGACTGAATATGTCATTTTATCAAAGTATAACTATAGGGGTCTATTATGTCACTTTCCAAAGTACAAGGTTTACTTTGTACATCTTTTAAACTAGAAGGACCAAACTCTTAAAAGTTCAAACTCCAAGGGTATATTTTGCCATTTTTCATTCTTAATGGTCTAAAATGTAACATTTTGAAAAAGTATATACATGTATTCAAAACCTTACAAAACATAACTTTAATTAACGCTTTTTGTACTTATCATTTCCAGTTATTGAGCAAAACGCTTAAAACCGGATTTATGTTTATAACTAGTATATATTTCATCATCATTGCTTTTAAAAAAATCCTATCCCGAATCTATATCGTACCACAATACTAGGGAGCTTCATATTAAGGGGTTTCATCTTGGTATTACGTTCTGACTGAGTTGTTGGGTTTACGATTTAAAGTGCCCTAGCTCCTCAAACGTTTACTGAATGACCTCTGAATTATGATGGCCCGAACAGTGATACAATAATTCCAAAATCTCCAATCAAACTCATAACAATATTAATATCTTAGAACCAAAGTTCTAGAGTACAATCTTCCTAAGACTTGACATATTTACTCAGGTTGCGTGACGTGGTTGTTTACTATCATCTTGCTATATCAACCTTCCCTGTTAAGATTGTGAGAAAGTTGTCAGCTTTCATTTTGGAATATTTATTACAACTACCTATCAGGTGAGTTCATAGCCTCGCTTTTCAATCTCTTGAATGTTTTATAAACCCGCGAGGGGGATACATGCTCAATTTTTTTAATATATGATATTGTGAGTTCATAGCCTTGCTTTTCAATCTCTTGAATGTTTTATAAACCCGCGAGGGGGATACATGCTCAATTGTTTTTAATATACACAAGTACTTAAAACCGATATTGTGAGATTCATAGCCTCGCATTTTCAATCTTTTGAATGTTTTATAAACCCGCGAGAGGGATACATGCTTGTTACAAACTCTTTTACATACTCGTTTATCTTATAACAATGTGATTACTTTTCAAAGACTTAGTGAGTTCATAACCTCACATACTTTATAAACCTATGATACCTGTTGTACACCATGAATGCAAGTGTTTTCTAAACTATATGCTATCCTGATATATTATTGCCTAAGGACATATCTCTTTGGGTAATATCCCTCAATATCTCTTTAATATCTCTTTGGGTTAAATCTTTGAACACTTTTATAAACTTGATACCTATATATATCCATGAATGCAAGTGTGTTTTTCTAACTGTATGCTATCCAGATATATTATTAGCCTAAGAATGTCCATGCCATTATTTTCCATATCATGAATCATTTAATTACTTGCATTCGAGTGAACCGAATTAGTGAATAGATTCTATTGGGGGGTGTACGACCTCCCGATGGTATACCCATGCTTGGGTAGACCAAACGCACTAAATTTGTCCAATCAGGTAAACCTGGCATTACCTTTTCCAACGGGACCTCTGTCCTAACGCAAATATCACTACGGTGATTTTCCCTGTTAATGTATTGATGTCATGAGCTTAGCTGCAATAATAATGTTACCCTATTTTCCATAATAATTGTATTCGTTGCAATTATAACCATTATGATAACTTGCATTCAACTGTTCTCCATGATAATACTGTTTTCCATACTGTTTTCCATAATAATTGTCCCTGTAATGCAAATATTTCCATTATGATAACCTGTATTCAACCATTACATTTCAAACCTATGAATTTCACTCAACCTTTGTGTTGACCCCTTTTTATGCATGTTTATCTCAGGTATTTGAGCAACTTATGGCATGGAGTGACATGGACTTGAAGATGGCTAAAACTTGTTATCATTCACATTATATGTTTCTAGATTTTGGGACCTGCCTTTGTAAAACTCTGATTTTAAATGAATGACAACGTATCTTTTAAAAACGTCTCTTTTGAGTCGTTTTCTATGATTGTGTCTGTGATTCATGAAGTAATACCCCAGATTAGCTTCCGCTGCTATATTATCAAAATGGGGGTGTTACATCCTATCCTTCAACTTTCTTATGACCGTGTCCTTTTCTTGTGACTGAGCTTTCAATTCATTTATTTCAAATAAATGATTAAATGTAGAAACATTTTGGTTTTCACGAAAATTTTCCTTTTGAAAAATTTCTTGATTTAGTTAAGTTGTTAATTCCAAAGAAATGCAATGTTTTTCAAGTGTTGAATAACTTTTCAAAAGTTTATCGTAAACATCTTTCTCAATCAAATCTTTCTTTTTGAGAAGCTCATTCTCAAGTTCTAGACACTTATTGCAATCATTCACGCATGACTTTTTCACATCAAGACTATCCACAGAATTCACAGCAATATGCACAATTTCTCGAGACATGATTTGTTTCAGGAGTTGATCATTATCAATGCTAAGCTATTTGATTTGAATTTCAAAAGCGTTTTTTTCTACAGAACACTGATCAACAGTCGCTTCCATTTGGTTAAAAACACTTTGAACTTTTGTAATTTCATCTAAAAGAGTTTTATCAAATGCATTAAATGTATCTTTTAAAACTTTTAAAAATGGAATTATTTCAGTTACAAAACAAGCTTTTGTATGTTCAAAACCCGACGCACCTACCGTTATAGCATCAGATGTGGTTCTCATTTTCACGACCTTGTCAAAACTGGTGAGTTGATATTTTAGCTTTTTAAGACTTTCATTTACCAAACTTACCCTAGGAAGTTCACTAGGAGCTTCAATTCTAACAGGTGTATGTGACTTAACAGATGTGTCAGGATTATAGTTCGAATGTTTTAACCAGAATGCTTGTTCCGCAGATAATTCTTTTTTAGTGACAAAACTTTTACCAAAATTTTCTTTTATTTTATTCAGCTTTGAATAATCAATTGGAGAAATATTAATTTTCTATTTTAGTGAAATTGGATCATTTTGTTTATCAAGCATCTTTGATCGACTCGCTTATTCCAAAATCAATGTCTCTTCATCATCAATCACAGAAACCACTACATGTTCTTTAACAATAACACTACCATCATATAATGTTGGTTTAATCCGCTGAGCTTTTTTAAGATTGAACGGATTTGGTAACCAAGAGCTTGTTTATGGGTGTCGTCGTAAAAAACTTATGGTTTCGTTAGCATATGCATTGCTTGCGTAGATCGATATATCTTACAAATGATATTTTTCCAGCTCTTTATTTTCTTTTTCCAAAACAATTTCCTTGTCAATGTATTTAGACTCTTTTTCTTTAGCACTATGTTGAAACCAATGAATGTTTTTGCTAAAGATTCCTTTTCTTTGACATGATTAGAAAGAGTTTCTTTAAGTGTATCGATCTGCTGCCGAAAAGCCACAAGATTTGCATTTCTATTCCAGATTAAGTCATCCATTTGGGAACCTATCAATTTTTCACATATGTTCAAATCTACATTAAGTCTTTGCTCAAAAATGGTGACTCGTTCTTTATATCTCTCAAGCCCAGCAGTTAAGGATTCATTTACCATTTTATTTGTCCGATTTTCCTTATCTAAATGAGCTACGTGATCAGTCATTTGTTCAACCAAAGATAGCACCAATAAATCATTAGGTGTAGAAGAATTAGTATCATGAATAACCGCATCTTGTGATTCTTGTAGATATTAAGAATACAAAATGATATTACTATAACTATGTATCTCATTATCTTGAAAATCATTAATATGTGTTTGTTTAGAATAATGCATCTCTTGCACATCCTGATTAATCATATCATAAGGAGAAGAATCAGAATATGATACCTCAGAAAGAACATCTGAAACACAGCTTGAAAGATTTGCCATCAGAACCGCTTTAGCCAAGGATAAGTCATCACAATCCGAGTCATAAGCATCCAAATCTGTTGTCCCAGTTGTAGGATACCTCTTGTTGGATCCCACTTTAATAGATCAAATTCCTTAAGCTTGTTTAAAGTTTAGTTATATTAGATAACTCTAACACAACTATAGTAGAAACTTTGTTAAGTATATTAAAGATTATTCAAAATCTAATCTTTAATATTAGAAGAATTCTTAATGAAATAGTAACACAAGATCACAATTAAACAAACAATAAAAGCTCCAATATTATTAAGAATAATACGAATACTCTCCTAGTATTAGGGTTACAAAACCTTGAAGCTATGAATAACACTTATCAAATCGTAAACAACATATCAAACTCTATACCCTAGGACCTCCTTTTATACACCAAGGAGTCCTAGTCGATTTACAATATATTCTTAAGACTTAGAATATTCTCTATGATCTATTCTATAAATAACTAATACTTATCACGTAGTAATCTTGATCTCCAAACAATCTTTATCCTTTCTTCTGTCTTTATCCTTTCTCTGACAGTAGAAACTCTTTCAGCAGTCTTATTCTTTGAGCAGTAGTAACTTATACACTAGCAGCATTAACTGAGCACAAGCAGTAGTAACTACTTAGAATATTTTCTTCAATCTTCACCAGCAATACTAACTTTACACTAGCAGCGCTAACTTTATACTAGCAGTACTAATATATACTAACAGTAGTAACTGTGAACTAGCAGTACTAACTTTATACTAGCAGCCCTTAACTACTTGCTATTTTTCATTAAAGTTATGAACATCACTAACTTTAGCTTAGCAGCAGTAACACAAACCTGAGCAGCAGTAACTCTAAGTCATCATGAAAGTCTTTTATTCCCAAACAATCCTACCCAAAAATCATATTATCCTTCAAATTCGAGTTTCTTCATTGAAAGCTTCATTAATCACCAGGAGGATACTTTCAAACACTTCATTGATTCTTAAGCTGTTTTGTAAGAAGTTTAAGAAGCTAATATGCCATTTTACTGAAATGATCACATTGAAGCTTCTTGTTTAACATATCAGTAATTGTAGCAGGTGTAAAATGATATTTCTTCTGACCAACATACTAGATCTGCCATGTGTTGGCATCCTTAGAAATGTACTCCACATGGAGTCATATAAGCTTCCATTCCAAAACACTTCGATAGTTTGTTGATTTCTCCATATTGTATCTTCTACATGAGGTACAAACATTACCTTTAGATCACCCTATAGCACTCTCTCATAGCCCTCCTCTGGCCTTGTTGACCCATGCTTAGCTTTTACCAATATCCATAGAGTTTCCAAATCTTCCCTGTCAAAGCTTTTAAGCATATGACTAAAGACCAAGTACATCTTTGAACTTCTATCAGCCCTGATTATCTGGTAATAGGTTTTCTTCCCTTCTTTATGGATCTTCCAGTCAACAATGCTTGGAGGCTTAACAGCCAAAGGAATAGCATTAAATGTTACTTCGTCTTTATCAGGAATAATTTCCATAAGCTCTTTAATCTTAGCTGTTTCTTAATCATCATCTACTTCAGCTGTTTCTTGAACATCATCCACCTTTTGCTTTTTAGTGACCTCTTGTTCCAGCTCAGTGCCTGCTCTCTTTGAACTACCCTCCATCACTTCTGTTCTAAAGTCAACAAATGTATCCACCCTCTTGAAAGCTCTGTCAAACATCTTTTGAATAGAATCAAAATATTTATTCTTTAAGTCTTTGGGCTTCTTTCCTTCCATATTCTTTAGGTAAGTACTCATGATTTTTCTTTGTTAAGCTTGGGTTGGTGGTTTGTTCCTCTTCTCTTCTGCTCTTTTAGCTGCAAAGTGTTTTCTTATTTGCTCTAAGAGTTCTTTAAACAATGTGGCTTTTTGTTCAGTTGTGAACTGCTCTTGTTCTTCAACTTGTAGTCTTTGAGTCTACTTGTAATCACCATCAACCTTAGCCTGAATATCATCCCATTCTTCAGTCAAGGCAACATTGGCTTCATCTTTCTCCCTTGTAAGTCGCTCCTCTTCATTAAATTCAGCTTGTAACTTTGAAGCAATTTCTTCATCAAGTTTGATTAGATCTTTCTTCTTTAGCTTCACAGGTTCTTTTACTAATATTCCTTTACCTTTGTCCTGAAATTTTGCCTGTGATAGTTGTGAAGAAATTGTTGTTGTTGTTGTAGATGTACCCAACTCAGTAATGACAATTCCTTTCCTTTGAGTTGGAATTGTAGCAGTTGTTGTAGTTATAGCAGCACTAACCTATGTACTGGCAGAACTAACTGGTACACTTGGCTCTTCTACAACATTGTCTTTTACCTTGGGTTTTACACTTTTCGAAGCAGCAAGTGCTTAAGCCAAAGTAACTTCATCAACAGTCAAATTCATATCTTTAGCAGCAACTTCTTGTTCTGCTAACACCTCATCACCAGTCAAAGTGTTCACATCAAACATATCAGCATCATCTTGATCATTAACCAGGGTAATGTTTTCATCAGCATCAATAGCATTTATCCTCCCCTGTTTAGACGCATCCTCACCCAAACTTTCTTTATCTCCAAAGGATTCTACCTTCGCTGTAAGACCAACTTTGTATAACCTTTTAAGCCCATGAGTTCTTGACCTCTTTTTATGTTCAAGCTTCTTGACCCTCTTTTTCAAACTTGTAATCTCATTAGCTTGAGTGGTCTTTGTAGTCTCCAAATCAAGAACCCTTTGTTGTAAATTGGTACATGGTTCCATCAATTCATTAAGTTTCAGACTATCCTCACCACTTTAAAGTGTGTTACCTCTTGTGAGCAGTGGATCATTAGAAAGTTTAGATACATTCTTAAACCTAGTTTGAGCAATTGTATCCCTCATGGTTTCTTGGCACCTGGGACCACCACCTAAAGTAGTTCTTTGGGAACCAGCTTCATTAGGTGTTGCCTTAGATCGGGTCTTAATGATGTTACCACTATCCTGCTCTACTTCTAAGCTTGAAGTAGTAGTGGCAGCCCTCACCAAACTATCATCCAACTCCTTATAGACAACCTCATCTACAACATTATTAATAGGAACACTAGACTGAGGTACCTGAGTGTCCTTCTTCTTAGGCCTCCTAGGTTTTTGAGTCTTTTGAGGTTGAGGAGATGGTTGAATAAAAGTGGGTGTGTGATGGGGATCAGTGGGATTTGCTGAACCTTCACCCATTTCTGCTTGATCTTGTACCACCATTGTTTGTAATAATGGTGTTTCCCTTCCAGAAAAACCTTTCCCTACCATTCTCATGTTTCTAAAAATCTCCTTAGTGTGAGAGGGTGTAACATAAATCCTATTATGATTTGACACCTCTTCTAGTTGCTTATCCAAGAAGACTTGTACAAACCTTGGATACTGTTGGAAATTAGAGGCTTCTACAACTTAATATTGTTGGTTCAAGTTTGTGCTACTACTGAAGATTAGAGAAAACAATCTAAGTCATTAGTACTGTTAGTATAATAGTTAGTGTTGCCAGTACAAAGTGTTAGTACTGTCAGTTTATTAGTACTGTTAGTTATAATAGTTAGTACTTCTAATGTGATATGCATGAGATATATTAGGAATAGATATACATTATCAGTAGACACGTTTTGTAAGCCTATTAGGGTTTCTTGGTGTATAAAAGAAACCCTAAGGCATAGTTAGAAAAACAAGATCTAGAAGTCATTTCTCATAGTTAGTATTCAAAGTTTCAAGGTTATTCTGTAACTTTGATTGTGTTCAATATATTGAAAGTTTAGCAAGATCTTGTTTTACTGTTTCATTGTTCTTCTTAGTATTACAAACTAGTTTCCGCATAGTTTGTAGTATTCACAATCTTAGTTTCTATTATTGTTGTCTTGGATCTATCCAACACAACTAAGCTTTAACAAGCTAAGTAAGATCTGTTCAAAAGGGATCAACAAGTGGTATTAGAGCTTTTTGAGAAACTTTGAATAAGAAAAACTCTAACTCTACTCAAGATCTGTTAGTCAAAGAAAAGATGGAGTCACAATCAGAAACTACCCAAACGGTGTCTGCACTAAAACTTCGTTTTTAGTGAGAAGGACTTTTTTACTATTGTCAAAGCCAGTGATCGCGTTGTTTGTCATTTTTATCGCGAGAATTGGCCCTGCAAGGTTACTCACTATTCTTATCGTTTGTTGCTTTTTTAATAAAGTTTGTAGGCATTTATATATTTGAGCCGAGCGTTACATGTTAGGACTTGGAACCTTTGTGAGGATATAATGTTAGTGACGTGAAAATGCTACTTGGTTGATGGGGATATAATGTCTGATAAAGTTTCAGCTACGATGAGAGGGTATTGTCAATGTTATTGTATGTCCAAAAAGGTAAGAAGACGGATATTATATTTAGAAGAAATGTTTTAACTGAAGAAAAGAATTTTGATTGTTAATGTTTTTTAGGCTCTATAGTATAGCGGATAAGGCCTATATGTGTGATAGGAAAGCTAAGATTTGTAAATTCCGTTTCACTTGGGGGTGACTATAACCAAGTATCTGTATTTATAGTACTATTATTTGCCGTTTCACTTTCTTTACAAAGGTGGTTTTGTTTTTCATAGAAGCCTCTTATCCTACTCATCAGACAGCGCTCAAACATGTTTGGGCTCATTAAGAGCGTTGTTTTTTTTCTTTCATACAGACGCGAGTCAAAGCTGAAACATCTTAACCAATTAGAGTGGAAGAGGGTCATGATGCCTCTTAATGCATCTCACTTTTTACTCTCTTTTTTTCTTTAGTTTTTTCTCTCTCTTGTTTTTTCAACTCTTTGTTTTGTGAGATAATTTTTATACACTTATTTTAATGATTGAGATTACTTTAAAGAAAATTAATCTTTTTTTTGTAGATAAATAATGTTCAAAAACTATGATATGAAGCTTTAACATTAAAAAATTTCAAACAATAGTAAAATATAATTAAGTTTGGTGAAAATTAAAATGTGGCTCGTGTAATTAGCACGTGAGCATAAAATTTTTCAACTAAAAAGCATTTTAATTGCCGTTCAAAAAAAGTATTTTCAATTGTTAATTGACAATGTTAAGCATACTATGAAATTTTATTTTTCGCAATCTTATGATTGTAAAGTTAATGATAGTAACAATTTGTAAAATAATGAAGATATTTAACCACACGAGAGTACAATAGATGACTAACTATAGAAAAAATTGTCGGACAAGACAAATTTTGAATGTTTTTCTAAGACATTTTATTCTCTACGTTTTCACACTAAGTTAAATTATGACTAAAATGCTCTAAATTTTAAACAAGTTTATGTTTCGTAAGAATAAACTGATTTGTGCTTTTATCGTTCAGACATTTAAAAAGTAAAAAACAAACAATATCATTTCATTCAAAGATTCAACATTTGCCGCAACAGATTCAATTCAGAATGTGCGAAAAAGAAATCAGATTCAGAGTCTCTTAATAAACAAACAACACCTAAGTCTACCGCTAGGGATTCTTAATAAGCTCCGCTAAAAGTTTTAATTAATTTAAATTCCACCCCAAATGGGATTTAAGACCCCTATTAATCCTAAGAACCAGCTTATGGTCGCATGCCTTTGAAGCCATCAAGTCTGGTCATCTTTAGTCTTGCAAACTCTTTTATGTGTGACACTGCAATATTGGAAAATTAACTTACCCAAAGTCATATGTTATTTTAGCAATGCCTTTACTAAAACTGTTGCGTTTTTGCCTGCAAATATTGTAATTGCTTATTTTTTTCAACCAACACCGTATAGATGCTCCGATCAAATTCCAACGTCTTTGCCACGAACTGTAGAGATTAGTCAGCTGTAGAAATATGTACGTGTTTATTTTTTTCGCTAAGAACTCGTGTTAATAAATAGTTTATTAAATTATAAAACCCAACAAAGATAACAATACGAAAATCTCCTTTATTTTAATGAACCACTTTGCACTCATCCCATGATCACACAGTCGCAATCAGGCATTGTCAAACCTATCGATCGCTTGTCTCTAAATACTTTTTGATTTCTCCTACTCCTTAAAATCTGTCTGGTGGCATAATGCTATGTACGATGAGTATAATGCGTTAGATAAAAATGGCACTTGGTTTCTTGTACCAAGGCCCGCATGTGTTAATATGGTTTGCTCTATGTGGTTATTTAAGCATAAGTTTCACACTGTCGGTACGTTGAGTCGTTATAAGGCTCGACTTGTTGCTAACGGTAGTAGCCAGCAACTCGGTGTTGACTTTGATGAGACATTTAGTCCAGTTGTTAAGCCGGCCACCATTTGTATGGTTCTTTCCCTTGTTGTATCTCGATAGTGGCCTATTCACCAACTTGATGTTAAGAATGCATTTATACACACGCGTATATTCAAGACGGTGTAACGATTATATGCATAAAGACACATAGCATATATGGCATATTATTCAACACATGGTTTTGAAGCTCTCTGTTGTAGAAAATAGTCAATTGACTTTTAGGGATCGGTGTATCTCAATATCTATGTCTCGAATGAATGAGGCAATGAGATATATATATATATATATATATATATATTCCCAATACTTGTTCTCCAAGTCATACTTAAACACAGTGGCGGACCTAGCCGGAAATCTAAGGTATCCTTGATTTGATCAAGTCGAAAAATGCAATAGGGCAACCAATCAACGGGTCAATTTCACGGGTCGGTTCGGGTCTAATTTAACAAGTATGATAATGAAAAATAAAACATAGCCTCTTAAGGCTACATTTAGCAATTTCCTAAAATGAATTATTATTATGATAATATTAAAGGATAATTTAAACTAGTTATAATAAATCTTATAAGTTTGGTATTTACCTTATCTCTCCAAAGTTGCTATAACGTTTTTAATGTAAAATTATAATTGCGAATGGTCTATAAGTGAATATGAAAACAATTGCTTTTACCCAACTTTTAGAAATGCTTTATTCAGAGAAAAAAGTAGCTTTTCTCTTAAACTGCTACAAACCAAATACAACACTTTGACCCAAACTTCATCTTCCTCATTAATTCCATCGTCTAATCTCCAGCCAAAATGTTCTTTTCTCATTTTCTTACTCTATTCTTCTTTCAATTAAATCAAAGGTGGTTTCCAAATAATTTCTAAGGTATGTCCTAAAAAAATTCTATATCACTTCTAAATGATTTTTCCGGCCAAGGTGGTTCCCGGGCACCACCTGCCACATACATGGGTCCGCCTCTGCTTAAACACCTCCTCATGTTTACTATAAACTACATTCGGACCCCTCTTACTTTTCTTGTTCGACCGGTCACAACTAACACCCCACGGGTTTGATTTTCGTACTAACAAGTCCCTCACTTGTTAATATATATTAATTAGTTCTAACGTCTAACGTATAATTAAAGACCATTTAATTATTTCGTGAAACATATTAATATAATTTATATACAATAAATATATTAATTACATTAATAAACGTATCATCTGTGTATACGTGTGTGCCCCCATAGGCTCACGTATTTTCGGCCGTATATTTATTTATGATATGGACATATCCCAACAGCTCCCACTTGGACATGTCACAAATAAATAGAACAACATTGGTAAGCGTCTAGCAACACGCCAATGTTCCCAGAAATACCTGAGTGTACTTTCATAAAGTCACAGTTAAATGATTTAAGTATTTACTATCCTTTTGTTTCTGATACCGTGTTAAAAATGAATATGGATCTAAGTCATTCCATTATTTAACGATTCTGTTTCTCGTATATATGATTAATCATGATTACTAAAAATCATTGAGACATATCTACCTGAGTTTTTAGGTGTGGCCACACATACATCTGATTAACCTTACGAGAGGCCCAGTGGCATCATTCTTCAACTATTGAAGGAACAAATTATTTATTGACTACAAGTGCCAAGTCATATGCTTCAAAATCACTTCTGAAAATAGTCCTTATTAGCTACCTTATTCAAGATAACTTAAACTGCATCAAGAAGGATTATCCACACATGCAAGACCTACTTGTATCTCAAGTTTAAGGATTTAGTAAATCAAAATCACTTACAAGATTCACTTGATGACGCCGATCCATTAAGTGATGATCTTGTTAGTTGGGAAAGTCCAATATTGATCTTATGAATATCATGTGAGTTTGGTGAACACATCCTTTAATATCCTAGATATCACCAATCACTCAGATGTGTCTTAGTTCAACAATATTCCCATATTGTTAATTGACAATGGACTAATTTAGAATAACTAAGTATTATTCACGGATTAAACATGCAAATATATGACATATTTATATTAAATATAACCACATACCACGTATCATTATCATTAATAAAATTGTCTAAACATCCCTTATCCAAATACTAAATAGATCAAATGCATGATAATTTTAGTTGACGAATCATGCCTCAAGATACGACTATCGTACTTGTTGACAAGGCATAGATTTCATAATTCTAACTAGCTTTGATCTTTAGCAATTTTGAGAATACTTATTTCAAGAATTCAATAAGTGAAGTTCTTGAATATCTATGATCAATGTTTGTTCGTATATATCCAATATCTTGACACGCTATATCTTATAAGGTGTGTGACATCAATTATTGACAACAATCATCTTTCACAGCTTCCAAAAGTGTAAAACATTCTTATTCTTTAATGTATAATGCAACTATGCTCTCAGTTGAGCACAACTAGTCAACATGGTCATCATCAAAAATAAAATCATACCATGACTAGTATTGAGTGTCATCTCAATTAGATTTAGCATCCGTGTACACAAACAACTCCATGCTTTTAAAATCCGTAAACAATGAATATTCTCTTAATAATGTTTGGCACCTCATAAACTCCAAGTTCATTGGTTTATTCTAATTGCACAATAAATTTTTGCAATATGTATCCTTAGATTTTTCATTACTATGGACAAATCCATAATCTAGGAATGAATTTCCAAATCTAAACATATTCTATTAAAATATTCAATTCAATGATTATCTAACAACTTTCGATTAAATACCAATGTTGTCAAATCATCTTGCATTCATGCATGATACAACTATTTCTCTACACAATATGATGTACATAATGAATCATTTAGTCCAACTCAAGATTTTATTCATGTTCCATCTTATCAAAAGATATGTATCCATTGAGACTTTTTAAATGGTATGTCAAATTGTGTTAGATTTATATATCGCATATGCTTATAGCAATAAACGTATATTTCAAGGTTGTATGTTTTATTTCCTAAATCTTTCAGGTGAAGGAAACCTGAACATAATACTCCCACTAGCTTTTAGGAATACTCGAGAGTTATCTTTATTTAACAATAAACATAAGATTATTCTCCTAGATGCTTGCAGTAATCCATTCTTGGATTCTTGCCGCTCGTACACTTCATAAAGATTATATGAATTCATAAACTCTTTTGATTACTCTTCGTCCTCGCAATAGTAATCATCAAAGGAAGAGTTTTAAATTCCATTGTCATATTTCATCTATATGAACACTAGTATGACAATCAATCATCTTTATATAATTAATGCGCATAGAAAGAATATTTAATCACAATCAATTGCTTGAGTATGATTAAAATTCTATCATAATGCATTATGTATATGTACAACATTGCCCTTATGAGTTTGAAACCAAGAACATAACCACATTTTTCTTCTCTTTTAATACTCATTCTAACTTTACAGTCTAACTGTTTAGTTAAAGATCAATCAAGTTCCAAAATTGATTATCTTGTAGACAACATCTTAACATTCATAGTTTGAGTCATTTGTCAAATTCAAAATTCAACAATGCATATTAATGGTTACACCATGATACCTGATTGTAGATTTTTACACTATATATATAATATATAATAAAATATAAAATATATATAATCTAAAAACAACTATCAATGAAA
>BQNB010017144.1:44104-70430 GCA_026074375.1 Tanacetum coccineum | reverse complement strand
GTACCTCTTTTCCTTCATAGATGCGACACCAAAAAACCTTATAGATCCTAGATATCATGAGCCACATGGCTCTGATACCACCTGATAGAACCTAATAACCTGATAGGTTCTTGGATCGTTTATAGCTCGAGGTTGTTTAGACCTCATCTAGGATCATGATAACAAAGATAATAACATATATGCACAGCGGAATTAAACATAAGAACAATGTTATCATCAACAAGGTTTTTCTTCATTATCATTCACTCCAAGCCCCAATTTTACTTTGATCAATAGTAGAACAGTTACATCAATAAACTCTAACAGGAATCATAAGATCCTTGAGGCTACATCACACAAACTAGACGTCTACATTTTCCCTTGGGATACACAGACACACGTTTTTCTGTGTACACTTAAACTACACGACCTAATGTCTCTTTATATAGTAGAGATCATCTAGGTTTACAAAGGATAAGAACAAATATAATTAGGAAACAAATAATATCTTCCTAACTTTTATCTTTATCTACTATATCTTTTATCTTCTTAAAGAGATCTCTCTTCCATCTTTTGAAGAATTCTAGCTTTGCATTTAAGTCCTTCTTGTTTCATTCTTTTATTTATTTTGTCTCATCAAATCACTAATTCCTAACAGATATACGTCATTAAAACACTTAAAGGGGATCGTCCACATATGGCTAAGGTAGTATGAAGACTGTTACCTATGGAATCCTTTCTACACAATCATGCCTCTCTAGATCTTTGATACACTTCCATCTCCCTGAATGAAACAAAATTTCCCTTGATCAGATTTCCTTTGTACCATGCCACACCAAGGATCTACAAGTTGCCAATTATACCTGTTAACATTTTCTTCCCCTTTTTGTCATAATCCAATGGGGGACATATGAATATAAGCAACTTTAATCTTGACCACTACATACCAATATCACACTTCTAATCCAAGCCTTCTAACTCCTTAAATTACCCACCATTAAATCACACAAAGAAAAATTAACTAGAGGTATTGAAACTTCACACTAACAGTAGTAATAAATGACTAGCGAGTATAAAAACCTTCACCTCAATGTCACCTGGAAAATGATTAACACATATTTTAACAAAAGGCTTCCCTAAAACCCAAGATTTTACCCATTTCATGAAATCTTCAAGTTGCTGTAGCTCTATGTAATGATTACTGATGAAGAAAACTAAGTATTACAAACTTGATTCTAAAGTAGAATAACCAAAACTTATGTCTTATATCTTGTACTATCCACATGACTTCGAACTCATAAATTAATCTATGAAATATAAGTAGATCGCAACCTCTTGACAAAAATCCTCATCTTCTATGAGACACATAACCAAAGTGGTATGCAAATGTGGAGGCATTGAGGCATCATAAGTTAGAACACACACCTTTTGCCTATATTCGTTAAGTCTTCCATCACATCGTTTTCTAAGCACAGAAACACAGTAATGCTTTAAATGTGTAACACCCACATAAAGTAAGATAAGTACACGCATGGCCCCGAAAACTACTCCACTTCTCCAATGTCAAATAAGCCATAAACAATCTTCTTCGTAACCAATTAATCCAAATAATCCAAAAACGAGCCTTTTAAACGTTTAAGAATATTTAAAATCAATCCTAATCTGTTAGCTTCCCCTTAAACCAAGCAGTAGTAACCAACAGTAGTAACTCTTCCTATTTGGCAGTAATAAATAAATGAGGGGGGGTCTTGTTTGGGGTGTTAGGTTGGGGGGGGATCATCACAAACCTTGGTTTAAGTCCAACAGTAGTAACTGCTAACCCTAGCAGTACTAATTACCACAACAGTATTAACTTCCTTTTGTGTGTGTTGTACGAGATCCAAAAACTGTGCGTTGTCTGATATTTGGTAATATTGGTAGTACAAACTATTCAAGCCCAGTAGTAGTAATGTAAACTAGCAGTATTAAGTTCCAACGGGTAACAGTATAAACTAACTACTGTTTTCTCACTAACTATTAGCAACTCTAATCATGAAATAAGTAGTACTTAGAACATTCAAGGCAAACAATAACACGCAATGCTAACTTAAATAAGAACCTGGTAGCATAAATTTCCTTGAATCCCAATCAGTACTAAGCTATCTTGTATCGATCTTGACAGTATAAAGTATATAAGCAGTACTAATGAATGCAAAGTAGACTAAGATTGTTAACGACCAGTCTAACTGTGACTTTGCCCAACCATCACGAGGAGTAGTCAAAACCATCGCCAGATCCGACACTTGTAAGTGACACAAAATGTCGCTAAACTGTCACTAAACATCCTTATCACTTCCTCCCATACCATTTATAACCCCCAATTTTAATGTAATGTAGTATGTTGCTAAGCTTTCACTATTCTGTCACAAATCCGTCCGCTAATCATTATTTCACCTTCCTCCATTCTTTAGTGAACACTTATTTATTGTCACTAATCTGTCACTAAAGTGTCACTAATCTGACAGTAGTAACAAATAAGCTTGGCACTAGTAACAATCACACAATAGTATTAACAATAGATCTAACATCTCCTGGTAGAATTAAGTAAAAAACGATCAAGAACAAAGAACAATCATGGATCCTATAATATATCCACGCAAAACCTTTTTCTTGTTGCTTCAGTTTATAAAAATGCACAATCCACAATGTTTCACCGACCTTTATAGAAGTGTAGACGACCAAGTGTATTACGATGAGCAGTTATCACAGTCGCTCCAAGGAAGCGCTCCACGTAGATTTTATTATGGGAACATGGTGTGATAACAGTGATTGTGTATTTTAGAGATGATTTGTTTGCTATCATGATGGTCTTGGTCCACGTTCATTGTGATACTTGATTATGTTAAATAGTGGTTAATTTTCGATATGTAAGTGGATTTGAGCGTAAAGGTTGTAGTGGTCCATAGTGTATCTGACTTGATTAGTCATAAAAACCGCACCTACGACATGGGTTAATAAGCCAGAAAAGGTTATTACACCCGATGATTAGTCATACAGTAAACCCAAAATACACCCAAAGACATGTCAAACCCTTATGACAAATGATGAATAAACAAGAATACCTATAGAACAATTAAATCAATATAAATAGTGATTCCGAAACCTACCAAAAAGAGGATTGCATTGAGTCGACTGACCAGAACCCAACTTCATCTTTATTGGTTGATTATGTAAGAAAAGAAAATCTTCTTGTCGTTCTGATTGTAAAACTTAGTAGATCCTAGATCAAGCTCTTAATACACCGTGATACACCTAAAACCATGATATGTACATGGATCGATTATAGCTCGAGGTTGTTTAGAACCTCATCTAGATCATGATAACAAAGATAATAACAAATATACAAGCGGAATTAAACATAAGAACATTGTTAACACCAACACGGTATTTTTCTTCATTATCATTCACACCAAGTCCCCAATTTTACTTTGATCAAAAGTAGAACATGTTACATCCATAAACCTCTTAACAGGAACATAAGATCCTTGAGTCTACATCACACAAACTAGGACGTCTACATTTTCCTTGGGATAACACATACAACAATAGGTACTATCAACGTATTTCTGTGTACACTTAACTACACTTACCGTAATTGTACACTTTATCTAGTAGTAGATCATCTAGGTTTACAAAGGATAATAAACAAATATAATTATGAAACAAATAATATCTTCCTAACTTATAACTTTACCTACTATATCTTTTAATCTTCTTAAAGAGATCTCACTTCCTCTTTTGAAGAATCAGCTTTGCATTTATGTCCTGTCTAATAGTTGATCTTGTGTTCATTCTTTCTTTATTTTGTCTCATCAAATCACTAATTCCTAACAGATATACGTCATTAAAACACTTAAAGGGGATCGTCCACATATGGCTAAGGTTATTATGAGAGACTGGTACTATATAATCCTTTCTAACTCAGATCATGCCGCTCTAGATCTTTGATAAACTTAAGTAAACTATGGTTCTAGAGAGACTATAGCATGCACATACATCAACAAGAAGCATTATAATTAAGATTACATACCAATCACTATGCATAACATAATCAAACACTTAAAAGAGCAAGTCTTGACTAGCAAGATTTAATATAGATGAAGCACAAATAACAATCAACAATAAGACAATTACAGATAAATGATGATATAACATCACTATTATGAAAATCAAGTAATTATGGATTGTATAGAAGGAGTTAGGAAACCCAAAAATACTCCAAAATCCTGGTAACAAAGTCGAAGTGTCTCCGCCCGACTAACTAAAACCATAATCCTCTTAATGATAATTAATAGTATTAAAACTTAAGAAAACCTAGTATTGGAATATATAGACGTCCAGGTAGATACGTTGTCACCAATACTCTAGACGCGTCATCCCCATGAAGCTATGGTTTTTATGGCATTCCAATATTGGACGTCTGATCCAGATGGCGACACAATAAATCTAGGGCGGCAATCGGTTTTAATGCTTCATATGGCGTCACAAGTAATCCAACTGGTCTCTACATACTCTGATCGATCAAATCATTAATTGTATCTTCGTGCCCATTTGCCATCTTGTCCAGTTTCTTCTAAAAATGAGACCAGATCAACGTGTATTTTCCTCCAAATGTCTTTCAATGTGCCTAAGAATGCAAAAAAGAAACGACAAAGCACGAAAATTAAAGGAGCATTTTTGCATGATTATAATATAAACAACCCAGAATTTCAATCAAAATGCAAAATCACCTATTATTTCTATTATCACAATTGATACGTGGGAAATTTTTGTCGCTTATTACATTACTTCGCATGTTTAATCTCAGTATGTCAATGTAACTTTGCATAACTAAAGTAGACGAGAACTCACGCAACCTATTTAATGGAAATCCTAGTCATCATATAATAGGTTCAAGCACACATCATAACATGTCAAAGTCAAAATCATCAAAATCCATTTTGCCAAGAACCGTTATATCCTATATATGTTTACCATAGTTCGAGCAACGTTATATCAAAACGGGCTTTAAACCGTTATTGTATACCTCTAAACCCTAAATTCTAAAAAGGGTAAATATCTAAAGTGAATGTACAAGCTACTAAAGCATATGTACAAGTAACATAACATTTTATATGAATATACATTCTCTCTAAAGAAAGGTACAAGTCTTTAATACATAATGTATAAGTCATTAATGCACGATATCCAAAATAGCCATTTTAACTCATGTGATATTCTATCCTAAGTAAAGTTAAATCTTGGTGACACACCCATCAAGATACATAGGATTACAAACCGAGTGTTGTCGCAATGCACTTCAATGTTTTCAAGTCCAAAACTCATCCAATTTTACCATGAAATTACAAGAAACCAAGTCAGAAACCCCAAACACCCAGTTAAATACATACACTATAACCTGTTATCAGTCGTTTTTATATCCATACATACACCTAAACCCACCTCCAAATAAGTTTGTAAAAACATACTGATATAAAAAAAACAAATCATATACAATCGATAAATTTCATCATTATCAGAAACTTACAAATATACACAAAATGAATCCAAGAAACCCTAAACGTACCAAAATGTGAACGATTTTGAAACCCCCCCGTTATACACATTTTTAACACCATTTAAGAAGATACCTCCAACACTCAATCAAGTGCCATTGTAAACTCATAATAAATGGAGGTTAACAGATACTCATCATCTAACGAATTTTCTTAGCAATGTACAAAAGTTATAAGCCTTGAAAACCCTAATGAAACCCTAATGTACCCTAAAATGAATCGCGGCTTATTCATTCATTTTTAACCCATTTTAACCCAAACCACCTATTAATTTTCTTTGATAATCCTTTATACAAACCTTGAGAACATATTTCTATCATTTCATGATCAATGTATACGAAATTTAACCTTAAAAACTAAATCCGAGCCCTAACCCACTTCACTTGAACCCGTGAACCCTTTTCTTGCTAAATTACCCATTTTAAACTCTCCTTTACACAAAATCACCTCAATGACAAGCAACTCTATGTTCCTAATCAGCTTACCCACCTGCTATGACCATTTCTTGGTCTCAAATGAAGCCACATGATGGCCTTGTTGGCTTACTTCACCCGCGGCCACTACAACACCCAAAACCACCTTCACAAGCTTCCACCTTGCACCAAATAAGCCATCTAATTAGCCCTAGCCCTCCACTAGTCACCCCCCATGTGTCCTAACCTGGTTATCATAGTTCTGGCCCTTCTAAGGGTCGTTCAACGACTATAAATTATGGCACAATTCCTTCATTTTCAAAACATCCCCCACATTCCTTCCTCTATAACTCATCATATCAAGCAGCATAACTTTGCTCAATCATGTATTCTAAGAGAACCTAAAAAGTCCCAAGAACAGAAGAAAAGGCAAAAGAACCAAGAAAAATAAGCCCAGAATCGTTTATTCTAGCGTACGAAGCTATAAGTACCGATTTAGACCGTCACCGTTTCCCCCCAAAAAATAAAGCCCTATGAGCTCAAACCCAGTTCTATCATCTTTATACCTTCAAATACATACCCTTATATAAGTTTCATAATGACCTAAATAAACTCTTTTAAAAAGTTTCATAACTCAATTCATGGCTCATTTTTTTCCAATTTGATCAAAACCGTACAACCACAAACCCTAAATTTTATTTTTTCATAAACTAAAAGTTATAATGGTTAAATGTTGTTAAATAATCTATCTAACAGCTTAATTATTGTTAAAAAAACCAATTTATCTATTATTGAATGAATTTGAACGTAAAAACCCACGCGTTTACGTTTGTAAACCCTAATTTGACGCCGTTTTGCTTCCTAGATTAACTTAAACAAATCGTTATTTTAAAATTCATTATGAAAAACCTTAATATTATAGCTTATATTAATAAAGTTATAACCCGTAAATGACCTTTTAGAATGTTAAAATATAGCTTGCATGTGGAAATTCAGACTTGTTTTTACAAAATAATCCATGTAAGGAGGGTATATATCGGAAACTTTATCTGAAATTCAAACTAATAGGACTGAAAATAAAATGTCATTTTATCAAAGTTATAACTATAGGGGTCTATTATGTCACTTTTCAAAGTGCAAGGTTTACTTTGTATATCTTTTAAACTTGAAGGACCAAACTCGTAAAAGTGCAAACTCCGAGGGTATATTTTGCCACTTTTCATTCTCAAGGGTCTAAAATGTAACATTTTGAAAAAGTATAAAAATGTATTCAAAACATTACAAGACATAACTTTAATTAACGCTTGACGTGCTTAACATTTCCAGATATTGATTAAAACGCTTAAAACCGCTTATGTTATAACCATAATATCATTCATCATCAATGTGCCTTTAGAAATCATGCCCCGGATCTCTATTGTACCACAATACTAGGGAGCTTCATATTAAGGAGTTTCATCTTGGTATTACGTTCTGACTGAGTTGTTGGGTTTACGATTTAAAGTGCCCTAGCTCCTCAAACGTTTACTGAATGACTTCTGAATTATGATGGCCCGAACGGTGATACAATAATTCCAAACTCTTTAATCAAATTCATAACTCTTAGAACCAAAGTTCTAAAGTACAATCTTCCTAAGACTTGACATATTTACTCAGGTTGCGTGACGTGGCTGTTTACTATCATTTTGCTATATCAACCTTCCCCCGTTAAGATTGTGATAAGGTCGTCAGCTTTCATTCTAAAATATTTATTGCATCTACCTATCAGGTGAGATTCATAACCTCGCCTTTACTCATTTACATGTTTTATAAACCCGCGAGGGGGATACATGCTTGTTACAAACTCTATTACATACTCGTTTATCTTATAACAATGTGATTACTTTTCAAGGACTTAGTGAGATTCATAACCTCGCCTTTACTTATTTACATGTTTTATAAACCCGCGAGGGGGATACATGCTTGTTTACAAACTCTTTTACATACTCGTTTATCTTATAACAATGTGATTACTTTTCAAAGACTTAGTGAGTTCATAGCCTCACTTTTAATCTCTTTAATGTTTCATAAACCCGTGAGGGGGATACATGCGATAAATTACGAATACAAGTGTTTTCCAGACTATATGCTATCCTGATATACCATTACAATTAATGTCTAAGTTACTATATGCCAAAAGTCTCTCATTATCATGGACCATTAATCACTTACGGGTGAACACGAATATTGTGGATAGATCTATCGGGATTGACGAATCCTGTTTATGTTAGCCGGATAGGTAACCAAACACACTATATTTGAATTTCATAGGTATATGGCAATTACCTACACCGAGGGCCATTATCTCTATATATATCACATCATTTTGGGTATATATATATACACTAGTCAGTTTGTGTGCCATGAGCTTAGACCAAGACCAAATCAGACCAAACAGACCAAACAAGACGATAACGCAATAATACACTGTTACTATGATAATTGTATTCGTTGCAATTATTACAAATAACGGGTATATAATAACGTGACCCAAGATCATAACAATACCATTTTCATAATAATTGTGTTTGTACAATTATTACACTATGACTTGTATTCAAACTATTTATCAAACCTATGAATTTCACTCAACCATTGTGTTGACTTTTTAGCATGTTTATCTCAGGTAATTGAGCAACTTGCGGCATGGAGTGGCATGGACTTGAAGATGGCTAAAACTTGTTATCATTCACATTGTATGTAACTAGATTTTGGGACCTGCCTTTGTAAAACTCTGATTTGAAATGAATGATAACGTATCTTTTGAACAAACGTCTCTTTTGGGTCGTTTTCTATGATTATGATTGTTGTTTCCATGAAGAAATACCCCAGATTAGCTTTCGCTGCCATATTGTAAAAATGGGGGTGTTACATATAACGGTAAAATGACCCTGAAAAAGTGTATAAAATTACACCTCATTAAATACCCCTACACTTGGGATTTGCTTGTCCTCAAGCAAATAAGCTTTTCTACCTAGACAATAGCAATATCGGGGGCATTCAACTTACTCTTTAAAGGCTTTCATGGCACAACCAATTAGACCTCGTAACTAGAAGCACGGAAAAGATACACTAGCACCTCATACTAAGTGTTTGGATATTCTCTCTTTTTTGGTGTATAATAAATTATGAAAATATGGAAATAGAAAATATAACACTCATTACCTGTCGTAGCATACAAATTACCATAGGCTTGATAAATGATCAAACCTCCACCGCTAGCGTAAGTACTAATAGTTACTATCAAAGAGGTCTTTAAAGGGTTATGGGTGTAGGTGTAATATGATTACATGGAAACGGAAACGGATGGGAAATATTTGGGAAGTGACTTTTGAGTGAATTTTGGGTGAAGTGGTGAGTTAATTATTTATAAAAATACATGTTGGTTTGGTTGCTAAGCCAAAGACTCTACCACTCGGACAAGATGTACAAACTCTACAAAAGTATACATCAAACTCTTTATTTTTCTTTTCTTGACTCTAAGGTGAACATAAACATAAACTAAGCAAATGGCAGCCCATACATTTTTTTTTGATTTTTTTTCTTTCTTTTTCTCTTTATTTTTCTTTTTTCTATTTTTTCGTACACTTTTGCCCTGCCATTGCTTAAACATATAATACATCATGGGGGTTTATAGATACACCCCTACACTTGAACTTTTACATACTTGATAAATAAACAAATCTATGACCCGAATTGAGTTGGATCAACATAACATGGAGACTATTGACAAATATATGAGGGTATTGACTTAACTTTTCTTCTCTATTATTTCGTGAAATAAATACTACCATGAATCCTAATCTACCCAAAACAGTATATACAAGGATAAGGACTTAGCAACCGTGTACTCAAATAATTGACTTGGGTTAAAACAACAATGTACTAAAAGCAAGTACATACAAGGTAGGCTAAGGTTTCGGGTGTAACAATTGGTTTAAGGGTTTAACAATGCTCTTCATTAAAGTCCGGAATCCACCGGAAAATTACGAGAACTGCAAAAAAGATAGGCTCGGAGGGTTTCACTAGGGGAGTCTTGCACTAAAAATGAGTGCGAAGCACGGGTGTGTGGATAGTTATATAGTCGAGGTGACCATAGTAACAATTACAGGTTTTAAACATGGGTTAATCCTAGTGCCTCTTATCATTTAGCAATTCATAATACTCACTACGCAGTCTCGGGCACTAAAGCAAGTTCTAGAATTATATACACTACCGGTACACTCTCAAATAATTTATTACCGATACTAATGTTCCAGAAAAGGCGACAAAGACCACACGTACACATCTGTAACGACGGAATAGACACATATGACTGCATTTGAACCTTAACTCAAGCAAGCTAAAGGTATAAACTATCTTGGGCATCATAGATGGATACCCGAATTCCTAAAGGTCTAGGGGCGAACCTCACAATTTGGGGGTGGAATTTCATTTGAATGGAAGGATTTTTGTGCTAGTCCTATAATTTCATATCCAATGAGACGCTCTAGAACTAAGTTTCACCGGTATGTGCCACAAATTTTTTTAAATTTGGGTCAAAATTACCTTTTACGCTATGTTTCGATATATTACTCATCATTTTAAGGACAAAGCAAAAGACAAATGGTGGAATAGTTTCTAAGGCTTTTATTTCCCCCTACTTATCACGAACATTGTCCCCAATGTTTTACAAAGTACCCATAAATGAATAAAGGGAAAAGAAAAGAGAGTGAAAGAAACTAGTACTCCCCTGGTTTTGCTCAAAGATGGAGAAGTAACAGATGATAAACCGGCTAAATCGTCATCCAAGAATTGTCCACATGAATCTCCTAAGAACTTTCGGGCTTCTTCTTATCAAATATATCCTGCAAATCAAAGACAAGATGCAAACATACCTAGCGTAAAATCGGCGGAATGATAAATATACAACTATATGTTTTTATGTTTTTGACTCTGTGACAAATAAATTAAAGGGATAGAATGAATGTGTTGAATACATTTGTGGTTTCCTGCAGGTTTTTAAGCAATGTACAAATTACGGAAAGTATAAAAAAAATTCAAAGTTAAAAATCAAATTTTCCTGTAGCTGGGCTGGGGACGCCGTCAGGATAATCCTGACGCCGTCTCCACATTTTGTAGAGAAATTTTTTTTCTTGAAAACTTTCTACACGCAAGTCCACTTGTATTTCCTACAAACGTTTACTGCAAACACCACAAAATCTATTAACAGAATCATATGACTCGAACACACAAGACACGAATTAATCTAAATTATTTATTTGATTTGTTTGAAAAATTGGTTCTTAAAAACCGGATATTTCCCCTACACTTATTTTTTTTGCAAAATTCCTTTGAATGAGATTAAGACAAGGTTAAAAAAAGCAAATCATGATTACAAAATATTCTTAAACAATAATAACAAATAATAAAGAATTAAAACACACGACACACCTAAAATGCAGAAATTAAAAAGATTGGGTTGCCTCCCAATAAGAGCTTTTGTTTATTAGAGAGTATTTTAGCTAGATTCAGAGTCCTATTCCTTACGTGACTCCTCCTTGGTTTTTGTCTCTTCCACTACTACTACTTTTATCAAGTTTTGTTCGGTATTCGGGTCCTAGTTTAATAGTTCCTCTATAAAATTCATTTTCTAAATCGGACGACTTCCTACACCCGCGATCATAGTCATCTTCACTAAGAATTACTCTAGACGAAAATAGGTCATGTCCTTCGCTAGTTAATTCACTCCTTTTTGAATCCTTATATGGTGGATTAAACGTAACTTCTCTAATTCCGTCCGTGGACATCATCAACTCGTGTTTCCTATTTATCACTAGACTGGTTTCTTCAATGAAGGGTCGTCTAAAGACTATATGTGACAAGTCAGGGTCAATATTAGCCTCGATGTTTTCGAGAATAGTGAAGTCTACCACATAACTTAAGCTTCCCCCGAATACATGCATGTCTTTTCCTATCCCAACGAAATTTTGCCCCCTATATTCATATCTATTCTTTCTAATAGAGTTATAGTATACCAAGGACATGATATTCATGGGTAGATCTATATCGATGTATGCATTTGCAATGAGCTTATTTCCTATCATGCAAGGGATTTTAAGGTTCCTAGGGTCACCCTTCTCGATTCTAAAGTCATAATTCAGCGAACATCTAGGCATTTCCTTGGCCAATGATTCGTAGACCGATTCTTCGCATGTGTCTACTAGATCTAAAGGTTCCACAATATCTAACCATTCTCCTTCCTTTCCTACCTCCTCATTCTTCCTAACTTCTTCATCTCCAATTTCATAATTCACCCAGCTAGGTTCTAGATTTTTTATATCTGTTGGGCCCTCGTGTTCCCTTGGTGGTTCATCCCTAGGTCTTTCCTCCTTCTTTACTATAGTGATTGTGTTAACGAAGTAAACTCATTTAGGAGAGGGGTTTTTTTCATCAAAAGTTTGTAAGGATGATTGCTCTTGGTATTTTGGTGATAACAGTTTTGATGGGCTTTTATTGATCCCCTTGTTCCGAGGTTCTGTTCTTTCTGAATGGTTAAACGATATTGCACTTATGTGAGTCACATTATTAGTATTGTTGCCACGAGCGAGATCAATGTCAAACTTCTTCGAACATATTTTCCATAACGTTTTGAGTTTATTACTCATATCATCTTGTTGTTGTTAGAGTTGGGTCCTAAGGCTAGACAACCGTTTCTCTTGATGCGAATCAAAGTCGATCATCATTTTTTCTAAGTTGGTTGGGTAAGCAGTTGGCCTATTGGGTGCGTTGGAAGATTATGTAGAGATTGATCCTCTTTAGGGACTTGTGAAGGTTTGAGTACGTTCCCAGCTAAAATTCGGTTTGTCCTTCCAAGTGTTGGAAGCCTCATTAAAGGTTCTTGGTCCATGATTGGTAGTAAACGGCTTACCTCCCACTCAGTTGGCGTGCATAGATGCATATTTAACAAAAGTTTGCTCGGGATTTTCCATGCAATATTAAGTGTCGTGAGGACCACTACAAATTTCACATGAAGAAGCGATTTTGTTCACTTAGACGGGTTGGTTAGGAGCAAGATGAACTTCCATTAAACGTTGGACTTGATTTTCAAGCTCGATGAGGCGTCAGTCAGATGTACTCGAGACATCTTGAGGCATAGAGATAGCCTTGACCGGTTTAGCGGAATCTCTTTGGTCACTCCAACTTTCATTGTCATAGAGGGAAGGGTCCTCAATGCCCATGATTCTTCGGCGCTTTTGTCATGTAGCTTGCCACCGGCCGCTTGATCGATGGTTCTCCTTGTGATTAGATTGACATGGTCATAGAAAATTTAGATTAGGAGCCAAAGGTCTATGCCATGATGAGGGACTTTTTGGAGTAGGTCCTTGAAAAGAGTCCATGCTTCAGAGAGAGATTTACCTTGGTGTTGTTGGAACATCAAGATGTCATTGCGGAGTTTAGAAGTCCTTCCCGGTGGAAAGAATTGAGCAAGGAAACGAGTAGTAAGATCCTTCCAAGTGGAGATGAATCCTACAGGGAGACGTTCAAGCCAATTGCAAGCTTGATCTCGAAGGGAAAATTGAAATAAACGCAGGCGCGTTCTTTCCCTGTTATCAACATTAAGGTTAAGAGAGTCCACAATCTTTAAGAAATCCTTAAGATGTTGATTTGGATCCTCGGACCGAAGTCCGTGGAATGAGCATCCGTTTTGCACAAACCAGATGGTGTCGAATCGAAGAGGCACCACATTATTCCCATCGGGGAGTTCAATGATGTTTCGGTAGCCCTCGTGGCTAGGTCGAGAATAATCTCCTAAGGTACGACGCGGAATTTCGTCTCCCATTGAGGTCAACGAAATGATTTACGAAGAAAAACACAAAGAAAAGATAGAGTACAAAAAAGCTAATAATATGAAAATAAAAATCTCACTCGAAAGGATTCAAGTGAGTAGATCTAAGCTAAATAAAAATCGGAACCTACTCTATTCCCCGGCAGCGGAGCCAAAAACTTTGATGAGGTTGTAAATCCCACTTCAGTATTACAACTCCCTAGGCAGTACACCTAACCGTTGTAGTTTAGTATAGGCAAGACACGGGGGTTGTTATCGTTCTCTAGGGGAATAGCACTATAAAGGTCCAAACTAAATATAACTAAGATCTAGAAGATTGAAAGAAGAATATTTTTGTATTTTTTATAATTAATAAAAGCAAGTAAAATCTCGGGGTATGAAGGTGGTTTGATTAATACTAATAATTAGCTAATTAGACTAAATAAGGAGAAGAGAATTCGTATGATAGGGGAGTAGTGTTTACTTAATCATGCATGGTCCTTGGCATGCTTTTCCTAACTCTACTGCCTTGTCACACTTGCGATGTATGTGTAAGTATTTCCGAGAAGCATGACGAATTACACGAAAACGCTGTCAACGTGGTATCTTGCTAGGGCAACACACGTGCAATGTAGTATGAAGACTATTACACGGCCCCTAGGGAGATATACGCGCATTAAAACACTTAAAGGGGATTATCCACATATGGGTAAGGTAGTATGAAGACTATTACCTATGAAATCCTTTCGACACAATCATGTCGCTCTAGATCTTTGATACACTTAAGTAACTAGAGTTCTAGAGACTAAGTATGCACACACATCAATAAGAAGCAATATAATTAAGATCTACATACCAATTCACATGCAATCAAAAGCAAACACTTAAAAGATCTAGCCTAGCATGTTCAAGATAGATGAAGCACAAATATCAATCAAACAATAAGACATACTGAATGATAAAGGATAAAAGAACTTCACTATTATGAATCAAGCAATTAAGGATAGTATAGAAGGGTTGGGAAACCCTAAAATACTCCCAAAATCTAGTACAAGTCGACCTCCCACGAACTAAACCCTAATCCTCTATGATAATGTATATTTAAAACGTAAAAATCGAGTTTGTATATATAGACTCCAGGGCGCGACGACGTCACATATTCTACAGACGTTGTCCCCACGCTAGGGTTTCAAGGGCTTCATATTTGACGGCTGATCCAGACAGGGTCACAATAAACCTAGACGGCGTCGCTTAATGCTTCATACGGTGTCACAAGTAATCTAGACGGCGTCTCCACTCTCTAATCTTCAATCATTAATTGTGTCTTCATGCCCATTTGCCATCTTGTCTGGTTTCTTCTAAAATTAAGCCCAAGTTACGTGTATTTCCTCCAAATGTCTTCCAAGTGCTAAAAATGCAAAAAGAAACGATTAAGCATATATTTAAAGCATCTTTGCATGATTATAAGGGTAAAATGACCCTAAAAAGGTGTATAAAATTACACCTCATCAACACCCAACTTCCCCCTAAACATATACCATTTCGACAATGTTTGGGACTGCTTATTTTTTCTGCTTTTCTGCTTATATTTAAGAAGATAACAGATTGAAGTGTTTGGGTAAAACAAATTGCTTCTTCTTATCTTGCTACAAAAAAGAGCAAGAACCTACTTATTTCAATGTGCTTAATTGGGGGTCTTTGGCACTGCTTAATTTTCTACTTATCTGCTTATTTTAAGCAGATGCAGCTTTGCTTCATCAACAGTTACAAATTGCTCCTACTTATCTACTTATTTTTTGGTAAAAGTGTAAAACACGACGTTTCTAATAGACTAGCTTATTTCAAAGAGCTTAATTGAGATAAAAGCTGAAAGAATGTAACTGGCCATAAATTATCTGTCATATTTGCAATTCGTTGGCACTTGCGTATAGTCGCATAATATAAATTAGGTGTGCCCTGATCAAACATGAAGTTTGCGACAAATCTAATTTATAGATATATAAAAATGAATGGAACTACCTACCTGGTCTAAAGCTGAATAATATGAGAAGCATATCAGAAAGCTTATGATTATGACTTTAAAGCTGCAATAATCAGGCAAATAGGTAAGGTAATTCACTTTAAACGCAAATCTAAATACGCAACTATTAATCAGGAAAAAGTCATGTAGGCCGAAAAAGGAAGTCAAACAGCGACACCGTTTGTGAAACATATGAGTGATGAAAGAAGAGTAAACAAACCTGATGTACACATACCACACATTTTCACAGATGCACACGATGCTCGTTCATCATTCGCTAGACATTCGTCTGCCTTTTACGGCCTCTCAAATCATACAAATAAGACACGCCTATAAAAATAGAGGCAAAAGTTAAAATCTAAACCTGAGCGCTACAAAAATTTATAAGCATTCAAAAGAAAAACATATTTCTAACATGTTTGTGGGTAATGAAATTGGTACATTACCTGGTCCGAGACCCTGATTCGAATACAATCCAGAATAGTAGTATGCTTGAAAGTCGAATGCACCAAACGCAAACAGGGGAAGCTCTTCATCCTCCCCTTTCCTAATCACACGTTCCAAAACCTCGCCCCCATTGAACATTCTAATCTTATCTGGATGCCAAATTAGTAAATTCAAATGAGTAGTAAAATCCACATACGAATGCCAAAATTAGAGCCAAATTAGTAATGGATATCGTTCCAATCAGTAAAAAAGGGCCTAATTTTATAAATAAACAAGCAAACAAACAAACACATTTTGAACAAAAAAGCCCTAACTATATGATTAAGTCAAATTAAATTAATTCACGAAACATATATATCAAATTGACATCAATTTTGCGTCAATTAAATAAATTACGATTAAACGACATTACAATAACGATTGAACATCATTATAATAATAAGATTGATGGGGGATAAAAAAAGATGAATTACCTTTTTAATGTGTGTTTTAAAGAAACCCTAGAGAGAAAAAGGTGAAGCGGTGGGTGTTTGTTTTTGTTATGAATTTTATTGATTGATATTTGTTTGATCTTCCCCAGATTAATACCCTCAAGCTTGTTTGTATACATGTAACTCCCATAATTGTTCATATCCTCTTGGTATTCCACCTGGAGTTAACCATCGATGATGTCATTAATTCACATGGGTTTGTACACTTTTCATAGCTTTGGTTACAAAACACGAAACCTTCACATTAAATTATTGTACTCTATCTTTATTTATATAAGATTGTTTTTGTATATATCTTAAAGTTGTTAATTTATTCTTAATTTGTATAAAGCAAATAGTTTTAAGGACTTAATAGAAATTAGTTCATTAGAGTACGAGTTAGTTAGGCAAGTTGAAATACTCTGAAATTAATCCCTCTCATTTCACTAATTTAGTGATAATCATTTTCCCCCTAAATATCGTTGATTTCATATGGTATCAAAGCATGCCAATTCGTGTTTGATTCGTAATCTGCCCTAAATTTTACAAAATTCATGTTCGGTTACATAAGTTGATTCAGTCTATTGGTGCAAATTTGTGAAATTGTGATAATCGATTTTACGAATTTTTTGAAAAATTGAATCAAGCTTTCGTCAAAGGTGATTCCACAACCCAAATCCGTTGAACTAACAACCTAACAATGCTAATTCATCCAATTCGACTCATGATCCTATGTACATTAGTAGTTCTTATCATTCTTGAAAGGTTTTTAGAAGATTATATACCGTGATTGGTACAAATGGAAGAAGAACAAAAAGTCAGAAAAATTTGCCGCTTATGTGAATGTGAAAAAAATACATAACTTTTTTATTTGAGAAAAGCTATGATCTTCTTTTTTATAACAAGGTGACGACTGTTTACACATTTATATCTAATATATTGTACTTGTTTGACCGTTCTTCAGTGTACTTTATAATTCATCGTTTGCTTAAGAGATATTGTAACAGTTAGAGTGAGTGAGATTTTGACAGATCTCACTTACCCGAATACCTTATACTTGGCTTAAGGATTCTAGCTGGTGAAACCACATGAGTGGCTAAAGTGTTTTGGCTTCGTCTAGACTCTTGATGAGAGAACCAGAAGAAAGCCTGCCAATCTTTTACTCAATGACTATATCACACTTGCACTATTTTATATTTGATGTTGTTTCTTCTATTGATCACTTGGTTTAAATTAATCAAATATCATTGACTACATAACTTGGGGAAATAGTCATTTCTTCTATTCATCAGTTGGTTTAAACTACATATATACTTAAATGCAACATCATATTTAAATATCTATACATCGTTATTGTTAGGTGGCTTCGATGCATTATTGGAAGAGAACATGGAGCAACTTGTGTCTGAATATTATTGTTTCGCATTATGTCAGAGGGGATGATGACTTTTTATGCCTGAATGAGGTATATAAATATGATTAAACCAAGACTTGAAAAGCTAGTGTCAATTAATTATTAATTACATAAATGTCTGTGTGGTTTGTCGTATCTAACAGATTTGGTCTTTGTATTTTTTTTTCATCAAGTTTGGTCCTTGTGGTTTTGATTCATTACTAAAGTTGGAATGTGAGCTAGTGTGAAACTATATAGAAAACAAAAATGGTCTACTCAATACAAACAACTACTTGCAGGTTAATTGAAAATAAATTAAAGTTCGGGGTAAGTTATACATACCCCCTTTTAAAAAGTCATTCGTACCCTCCTGTATTTTTTTTTTTTTTTTTTTTTTTTAAATTTTTATAATTTTTTTTATATTATAAAACTGTGAAACTGAAAGTACGGAATAAAAATTATAAAGTTTAACAAGTCAAAAGTAAGAAACTGTCAAAAAATACAAAACAAATGCTGATATAAAACTACGTTGTACTATAAAAAAATGGTACAAAAGAAATCTTTGATACATTTTTGGTACTTTTCAGTTGGCATGAGGTACCAATAGTAACACCCTTAAAGTTCATATAAAGAACAAATTACAAGTGTTTATAGAAAAAACAAAGAAATTTGGTACACAGAAAGTAGCATGTAGTATGAGTCAAAATTCGAAAAGGAGAGTTAAAGTATAAGAACACCTTTGCCTTTGTGTTAATTTAGAGTATTTACTTGAAAGAAAAAAGCTAGACCGAAAACATACAAAGACCATGACCATATTAATGTAAACAAGCTTTTGAAAATTTCTTCTTAATAAAACATGCAATTTGACCAAAACACGATGACGATTTTTGCAATTAACTAATTCACTTAGGACTTGCATCAAATGTATCTTTTTATTTTATCTATACTATTTATACTACGTAATTAAGCATCTTTACTTTCTAAATATAGAAGGCTTGAATTTTCAAGTTATCTCTATTTAAGCATAATGTACAATCTATACTACATAATACTTGACAATTAAAAGATTCAAATACAAGCATAATTAATACTCCTAATTAAAATACCCACATTACATAAATGTACAACCATTATTACACATTTTACAACCATTAAATACCTCATTTTACAACCATTTAAGCATAGTATACAAACATTATTAATTAAAACTTGACAATTTACAAACATAAAATACTCTTAATTAAAATGGGCAAATGACACAAAAAGGTACCCAACTTAAGGGTCATTTCCAATCAAGGTATCACACTTTTTTTCTTGCATAAAAAGGTAGCCAACTTAATTTTTTGGCCAATTTGGGTATTTTCGTTAAATATTTAACTATCATCCGTTAAGTTTTACATTTCAAGTCCACCGGACGCTACTACCACCACCAATCATCGTTACCACCACCAAGCTTCCTTACCACCATCACTACCAAGCATCGCCTCCTCACCACCATCTGTACACCTTTTAATGAAGAAAAATATGTGTCTCCTATCAGCCACTCTCTTCTTACATAATATTTTAGATTAACAATTACAAATACATTCAATTGCATATCTAACTATCTCAGCCTCGGTGGACCATGCACAATGCTCTCTTTTTGATGAGGAAAACTTAAAACACAACAGACATAGTATATAATTTCACAAATTTGAATATAGAGTGCCAGCTTGACTAATAAATATATACCCACTTTTATGGTTCGTAATATAGGGCCAATTAGGTTTCAGACCAGAGATCGATGTATATACATAAGTACCAGATAGATCTCTGGATTTGAAATCATGTTTTGATGATGTTTTAGAGTAGGTAATGTGACGGTGAGAGAAAAAAAAAAGATAAGATTTACCGGTGGTGCTTTGTAGTGATGGTGGTGGGAGACTTGGTGGTGGCGACAATGATTGATGGTGGTGATAGCGGTGATGGACTTGAAATGTAAAAACTTAACGAATAATCGTTAAATGTTTAACGAAAATACTCAAATTGGCAAAAAAAGATAAGCTAGATGCCTTTTTATGCAAGAAAAAAAGTATGATATCTTAATTGGAAATGACCTTTAAGTTGAATATATTTTTGTGTCATTTACCCTAATTAAAATACCCCATTACATAAATTTACAACCATATCTACACATTTTACAACTGTAAAAAAGAATACTGTACAACTTTTTAATACATAATTAATACGTTTATTAAAATACTCAATAACTTAAAAATACAATGATATATCCACATTGTACAACCAATTAAAAGCATATCAACCTAATTAAATACAATCTATTTGTTAAAACACTACATTACCACAAGATTACAATAATATTTTTTCACAATGTACAATTTTTTTAAACAAGCTTACAATAATAATTCAAAAGTATAAAACTAAATTAAATACATTTAATGTAATGTTATTTTTAAAAAATCTTTAAAATGAAAAAAGTAATATGTATTATACACATGTTATACAAAAACTAATAAAAATAACAAAGGCTTTTATACATTTTTTTTTGATTTAACGGCTATGATAAACTATAAATGCTAGAAAGAGAGCCGAGCAAGGCATTTTAGAAAATTACAAGGCGGTTGTAACTAATCGTTTATCCAAGTATTACAAAGGATGACTTTATATTTAAGCCAAAAAAAAGGAAACACTACGAATAAAATCAAAAATATCACATTTCCTTATAGAAATGAGAGTTGAATGTGATGTTGTTTCTAAAACGCCAAAAAGTCCAACAAGTAGCCGCGAAGATGGAATAAACACGAACCTTTTTGTCCTTAAGAGCGAGCCATGAATCAAACCAGCTGACCCAGTCTTCACACGAGAGAAAGCTTGGGAAAGAAAAACCAATCCATGAACGAACAAGACGCCAAACAACAGCAGTCGTGTCGCAAGTGAAAAAAGTGTGCGCATTCGATTCAACTGACCCATTATAGACCATGCAAGAAATTGAATCAAGGTCTAAACCACGGGAAGACAGATTTAATCGGTTAGGAAGTCTATCTAAGAACATCCGCCACATGAAAATATTGATTGTGGAAACTAGAAGGGGGGTTGAATAGTTTTTACCGTTTTAAAAAATAAACTTAGATTGTCGACTTATGTTAATTCAAGAGATATACACAAGTGTATATGATAGCGATGCAATAAGTAAATAAACAATCTACGAGATATGAACAAGTAAAGATAAGAAAGATCAAACCGATGACACAATGATTTATAGTGGTTCGGCTACGAAGCTCCTCTTCGCCCTACTCCACTCCCTAAGTACCCAACTTGAGAGTTATCTTCACTATGTCAACAAGCTCCTTTTAGGCGGAGAAAACCGTACACGTCGCTTACACTTTTTTCGATACTAAGCTAAATACCGAGTTCTACTTCGAGATAGAACCAATCTAACACACTATGTATTTTATGGCCTAAATACTAACCTATCATACACATATGATACACACAACACACAACACAAGATATACAAGATGAATGATTATCACAAACGTGATGACACAACTAAACTATTAACACTTGAAGCTTGACGTCTTCTTGAGTGTTCTTCACTAAAGAGTAGAATGAGTTGATCACTTGTAATAGAGTATGTAACAAGTATAATGATCAAAGAATATACAAAAGATAAAATATGTGTGAGAAAATATTTGTCAAGAGTTGTTTAAAATGAAAGCTTGAGGTTGGTATTTATAGGCAACCTTTTGAAATTCAAATCTGTCCCAGAGGAGTGATACGTGCGACTCACAGATCTCCCATACCCTGGATCCGTCCAGTGTATTTGGTGGATCCGTGGGTGGAGCTGGAACAACATTTGTCATTTTGTAATTAACCCCAAATCTATACAAAATATTGTTTTGTACTTATTAAAAATAGTTTAATAGATTCTTCTAGATGAAAATATTTCTTATCACCAATAAGGAAAGATTTTCTAGATTTTGGAAGATTTGAAAAGATTGTTTCCACTTATGGTTAATCTTATTTTGTCTTACATGATTAATAAAACTAGCTTATAATTAATCATGTGTTAACTTAAATCATTTGATTAGAAAAGATTTATGCGAATGATAATATTTTTCTTTGATCATTAACTATGTTTAATAATGTCATATTCGTACCTTAAGTGATTTGTCGGCGTCAAGTAAACTTTTGACTAAATAACTTGTTTACGTAAACTTTTACGTAGTATGGCATTATATTTGTTATTATCAAAACATGAAGCTCATTAAATATAAATATTGTTTTTACGCGAATATTTGTATTAACATTCTCCTCTTTTTTGATTATGACAAAAAATAAACTCATGTTTATTTAAAAGTTACTAAATAAGTATTTAGTAGATGAGTTTACATATCTTCTCCCTCTTTTTGTCGAAAAAAAAAGTGTTGTAGAGGCGGTCCTTGCAAGTCTTGTTTTTGACGAATGCTAAGTCACTTGGTTACGAATGCAAAGTAAAAAAATAACGACAAAATTGCAAGTGCTCCCCCTTAGTGTATAATCCCCCTTGCTTGGGGCACCAAGTAATCGAGTTATGGATGCATTGCTACAAAACAAAGTTAGTAGGCAAGCATATATATATATGACAATCATAAATGCACATATATACATTATTTTACACAATAAGCATCTATCATCAATACAACTAAAGAAAATAATGTTAAATCCATTATAAGGGATAAAACATAAAATTTAGCATTAAAAGCCATTATACGATAAGCTTAAACTAGAAAAGAAAACAATTAAAGATCCCAAATCTTAGGATAAATATAATTTTCCCATATAATCTGAGGGGTGAGGTGAGATTTCCATGCGACTAATGCGGAAAGTAAGGTGGGTTTAATAAAAGGACCGAGGTAGTGTCGAATGTATGAAAACATGTAGTTGACACAGTTTTGGAGTATTTAGATTTCATGCCTTGTGGTACTACAACATTGGCAAAACATGTTGTGGAGGTGAGGCATGTCATTTGGATGAACAAAATCCAAAATGTTTGGAGGATTAGGAAAATCTTAACTTCTAAGATTTGGTGGTGCATTGTTGTGGAGATGAGGTGCATTGTTGTTAATGTTAACAAACAATGGTTAGGTTGATGGTAGTGGTTCAAATCCGGGTGGTGGATTTGGAAAACTAGGAGGTGGTCATGAGACACGTGGTGGTGGAGATAGATTAGAAGGGCCCGATGGCCAATTGTCCATCGTTGACACATAATGGTTATTTTGTGAGAATACCGTGCTCTATCTCTTCTCTCACTCGACAGAGAACTATCGTCTCGCTTTCGCTATTTCTTGCAAAAAAAAGAAAAGACAAGGGGGGGACATAAAGGCCTTACCCTTGAACATCAAAACAAGCTAGTGAGCTCTAAAAAAGAACATGCCTTGGCTATGAACAGCTTTTTAGAAGTCAAAAGGAAGAAGACCCAAAGCTATTAAAAAAATGGAGTCTTAATGAGTCTACCATAAGCGCCAAACAATCTGCAGCTTTGTTGCCCCCCTAAAGACATGAGAGAATTTCGATAAAGAAACACGACCTTTCCCAGCAAGCACAACTCCACTAGCATGACCAAATAAAAGCCACACGTAATTTTTGATTTGGCACCATTAAACCAGGAAGCCAAAAGATGGTGAGAGAGGAGCTTCTAAAATAAATCCACAATGAGAACTGGGAGAGAAATGAGACCCATTATCTATCCCTACAAATATCACTTTGAGAGAGGTGATCATCCTTTTTATGCATAGGAGAGGAACACAAACATATTTGGAGGCAAAATGTGAATTCCAAAACCTGGGAAAACTCTATTTAACAGCAATGGCATTCTTAATTAGTATTTAGTTTTCCCACAAAAAACACCCTTTTCAAGGCAACCATTTGTTTCTCAAAGATTTTATAAAGGAGATCTCTAGCCAGTCTCTTCTTTTGAGATGACAACTCAATCAACTCGTGGATCCCCTCTTGTCAAAATACTGAAACCAGAGTGAAGCGTGTGTTTTCGTTTACGATTCTAACGATTGTTCCCATAGTAAGAGAGTCTCAAGACGATCTTCCATTTTCTTTGCCCTAAGTCCCACCCAGTCATCCGTGGAGCCTTTTTAATAGCTAGGCCTCCTCTTTTTTCGATGACTTAGGAGGGAAATTCTTCTTGCAATTAGAGTCAGATGGATGACAACCCATTCTACGAGTTTACTTACTGCTGGAGTAAATAGAGAGTCCAACAAAGTCCAGGGAAGCTTTTCAGTAGTAGGATTCGAACCTACGCCGACTAGTCAGGTTACCAGCTACAGCTCTACCACTGAGCTTGAAATCAAAAAAGCTATAATAAGGCAATCCATGGGCATGGAACCCCGAAATAGCCAATCTACAATCAAACTTTTAATCAGGTCGAAAAATTCTTGCCGGTGGGTAGAACCAAGACTTATATATATATGACCATCAAAAATGCACACATATACAATGAACATCCATCATCAACAAAACTAACGAAAATAATGTTAAATCCATTATAAGGGATAAAACATAAAATTTGGCATTAAAACCATTACATGATAATCTGAGGGGTGAGATGAGATGGTTATGCGGCTAATACAGAAAGTAAGGTGGGTGTGATGGAGAGCCGAGGTGGTGTCGAATGTATGAGAACATGTAGTTGACACGGTTTTGGAGCATTTGGATTTCATGTCTTATGGTGCTACAGCATTGACAAAACATGTTGTGAAGGCGAGGCATGTCATTTGGATGAACAAAATCTAAAATGTTTAGAGAATTAGGAAAATCTTGATTTCCAAGATTTAGTGGTAGATGGTGAATGTTTTCAAGTGGAGGTGCATTGTTGTGGATGAGAGGTGTGTTGTTGTTAATGTTAACAAACAAAGGTTGGGTTGATGGAAATGGTTCAAATCCAGGTGGTGGATTTGGAAAACCGGGAGGTGGTCGAGAGACACGTGGTGGTGGAGATGGATTAGAAGGGCCCGGTGGCCAATTATCCACGGTTTGAGCATAGGGGTCATTTGGTGACATTTGAGGTGGAGGAAGTTCTTAAGGTTCTAGTTTTATCGGAATGATAAAATGAAGTTTAGGTGGTGGTGCAACGTGAGTTGGTGTCGGAGACTCACTTGGTGATGGTGAAGAGGTGTAGTGTGTACTTTTTCTAGAGATGGATTTTGATGGAGCTTGAGGTGGTGAAAGGGATTTCTTTCTAGGAGGTGGTGAAGGAGTTCTCTCATTTGGTTGTTCCTCACTTGAGGATGTGAGATTGACATAGTTTGGATACTTGACACTCATTCTTGTAGTTTTTCTTTTGAAGTTTGGTGAATTTGTTTTGGATGAAATAGTCATGGTTATGAACTAGCAAGATTGTATATGAGAAATATGGAGAAAATGTAAAGAAAATGGTGTTTGAGGGTGATGATTATATGGAGAAAGTGGTGATATGAATTGTATAATGGTTCTTGGATTATATGGAGAACATGTTATATCCTAAGGTTTAAGATCCCACATAGTATCATATAGCATGGTTATAAGATAAAGTAGAAAAAGTTAAAAATCAAAAAAATTTGAATTTTGGCGCCTCGCCTGGATATCCACGGATCCACCAAAATAACGTATTGATCTACCATATGGTGGATCCGTGGGTCGCAAACTTCAACAAAAACGACCAAAACATCATTTTTCACCCCAAAACACAAACCAAATTGTCATGCAAGTAATGTTGTAGATAAAGCCTAATCCCATGAAATTCATTACACATGATCTAAAGACTTGCTCATTATCTTATTAATGTTACACGTACTAATTTAACGTAGTTTAGATAAGATTTTAAGATATCCTATTACATATTTAATTTGAATTACCATTGAGAACGATCATGATTGTGATGATCATGCAAGGCACAATGATCACTACAACAATATAAGGGTTTAGGGTCGACAATTTCGACCCTAAGTTACAAAGGGTGTCGACCCAAAGTACTTAGGGTCGACAATTTCGACCCTAACATGTCGACCCAAAGTATTCGACCCAAAATTCTTTGGGTCGACTTTTTCCTTTGCATTTTGGGTCAACAGTGGGGACCACAACATTTCCACCAGAAAAAGTTAAATAATGTTAGGGTCGACTGTGTTTTGAGACT